>JBBBVU010000005.1:20135131-20145891 GCA_037177055.1 Atherinosoma microstoma
GATGGATGGATGGATGGATGGATGGATGGATGGATGGATGGATGGATGGATGGATGGATGGATGGATGGATGGAGCCCATTCTGGTTTGCTGTAAAGGTTTCAAATTGGATAGCTTTACAATTGGACTACAGTAGCATTTTCTAACACGATGGCACAAATTGTCATCATATCCATTTTTAGTCAACCAAATCTCTTTTTTCCCCATTTTTTTTTTATCAATAGACCTATTTTGTAATTTATGCATACGTAACTCGCACATGCTCCCAACAAAGATGAGATCAACAGTCTGTTTGCATTGTATTTTCCCATTGACCGTAGATTATTTTTAAAATTCCGCTGAAATGGCTTACAGGAAGTGGATTTGAAGAATTTGAAAAAGAAGAAAATTATTAGATATTCCCAAAAATTACCCTAACTTGCCCCAAAAACCACCCAAAACATCTTTGATAGCAATTTTGTCGGCTAAACCAGCCCCTAGCACCGGCAAAGAAAATGGAGATGCTGCACAGCAGGGGGGACAGATCTAGCATTGGCCATCTTTAAACAGATTTTAAAGATCCTTTTTTGTCATTTTGGGTAATGGACAAATATATACCGATTTCCGCAGTAATGACCAGGTCATCGGAACATTCAAGGCTTTCGATCGAGCTGTCAAACACGCCTCAGCTGGAGATGTTAGAGACATACAGCTCTCTTCCATAAGTAACCTGATGTCAACAGACAAAAAAATCTTTTTCTTTTACTTTAATGTGGACAGAGGAAAATATTAATTTCCAGTTTGCATGAATCCAGGCTGCTCAGAGGAAATGGATGAAAACTTATTCCCTATTTACGTGAATCGTCTCCTCTTCGACTGTAACAGTCAAACCCGTATCTGGCATTGCTGTAATTTTTCTGGTAAAGACGACTCTCCGTGGACGTCCAAACCTCCGACCCTTCACAGGTAAATTACCAGCAAGGCAAGTAACGTATGCATAAATGAGGAAAATTGTCTTTTGCTTTAACACAGTTTGTTGCAGAGTTTCTGCTTCCCCCGTTGTCTACAGCTGCCTTTTCATCACCCATGAACAAACTTCCTTCAACGCATTCCTTTTACATGCATGTTATCAGCATTACCCTGATTCTATGAAACCCACTCACAGCTCTGTTTTACAGCTTTGGGATAATTCTCTAGGGCTCGTCAGTTTTACATACTCCTCAGACTCCAGGCTTGTTACTAAACCTTCCGATGTGACTAAACCACTGTCGGGCTGTCAGAGAGTGACAGATACACCCCCACCATGTGAGCCGGGTGCAGAGTGAAACTCCAGCCGCAGAAGTCAGTAAATCAGCCAGATGCTGGGGTTTGCGGTCGACCAGTAGAAGATCCATCATTGCATGCTTGTCAAAGCACGGAGAGCTGCCAAGGCTGACAGATATACACTGGCATGCAGACATGGATGCGTGTGGACAAACGGGGACACTAAGAGGTCACTTTGTATCTGATGAGAAGGTTCGATAAATAAACGGGGGGATCTGTGAGAGGAAAAGAGTGAGAAGGGCAAGAAAAGAACACTGAAATAGCCTAAACCTTGTTTCCACTCTTCTCTTTCCTGGCTTCCCCTTAGATTTTCATGGCGCTCTAAGACTTAAGAAGTGGGAATCCTGTGGTTTTCCTGTCATAATTCAAAAAAAGGTCAACCCAGGACACACTCACATACACACACTTATACAGACACACACCTCCATGAATGTGGTTTTATTGCTGGTTTTAACGGAGCAGCCATGTCATGTGTCCACACAGCATGCATGTTAAAAACACAACACAGATGTTATCCATCTTTTCAGGGAAAATAATGATCCACATTTCTTCAGATGCTGATTAACTACTTCCAACTTTGAGTGCGAACTCTTATCAGTCAGTTTCACAATCAAGTCTTTGAATTTTATGATCATCATGCATCTCCACAGCCTTCATTTGATAAAGAATGAAGCTTAAAAATGATAAACAAGTGCTCCCTTAATGCTTCAGGATTAGCTTAACAAGATATTAGCAATGCAGAGGCATTGAGGCATGAATAACTTGTGAAAACGGTCAATACGTGTTGTTTTCTTCTTATTTTGCAGTCATCCGATCCACCAAGAATCTCAAAACAAGAATAAATTTCAACAGAAAAACGTTGCAAGGATTTTGGCACATTTTTTGGGAGGAACTACCCACATATTTAGCTGTGTTGCTCATTCCACAGATGCACAATCGTCAAAGGTTGTGCATCATTGTAAACACGACTAATCAGGATTTCCAAATATGTATAATACAACACCAGTTGGTTTCTATCAAAGGGTACAAATAATGAACCAAACACAGATTTCCTTACTTTTTGTGCAAAGTTTGGATGAATAAATGTAACAAAAACTAAAAACATTGACAAAAAGAGTTTTTATTTGTTGGATGAAAAAAAGAACTCAGAGAGAAATACAGAAATATAATATATGATGTTCTTAAAACTTAACTTATAAACAAATCTAGAAGAAAATTCCCAACTAGTAACAATTTAGTTTGATTTCCAAACGTTCCTTCCCTCCATGTGGCACAAAGATGATCATTTACTTTTCTATAAGCTTAGAAAATGTTTGCTTTTTAGCGAGACTGCTGTTTAAAACAGGTTCAAATAGTTTATTTAACCGTTTCCCAACCTCCTCTCTGCTCAGAGCTTACTCTGTACGACTGAAACATAACTCTTTGAAAATGGATCATAAATATAATTTCATTCTAACAAAGAAAATCTTTGGGGATTTCCTGACATAGATGAGCTTCGGCAAATTTCTACAGAAGTGGATTGAGCACTGAAATCGATACTGTCCTAAACTGCCTTTCATTTCATTATATTTTGCTTTTAAATAGCCAGACATTTTTCTGATCTTCTAAAGCATTTTTTTTTTTTACAAACAGTTCTCCAGGCTTTGTGGAGGTCTCTCAAAAATGTCTTTGATTTGGTTTTTTGGATTCTTTGTCCCTCGTTTTCAGTCTAGTCGTTGAACCTGAACGTATTCCGAGGAAAGAGTCTCTTATAACAGTGTTGTGTCTACATGTAACCCAAAGACAAATGTGAGTTTCCCAGATATGGCCACGGATAAATAACTTTGGTCAGACGGGTAAACAACAACTCCCACAATGATCACTATGAATGAGAGCCACAGTGTAGCGCTCCACCTAATCAGATCCATTGTTGTTGGGTGAGGGGGACAAAAAACTTTCTTCACTAAAAGGTAAAAAACAAGCCAAATAAACCAAAAAAAAAAAACTCCTCCAAACAACTCTCAGACCAAGAAAAGTAAAACCCTCTGACATGATGCAGCCAAGACTGAACTCTATGGTCCTGATTCCACTGTGCGTTGAGGAAAAACCAGACATTACACCCATCAAACAGACATGACAGCATCATTCTGCAGGATCTATGTTCTATAACATGACCTGCAAATCTACTCAGAGTAGAAGGAAGGATGGATGCAGGAAAATCTCACATTCCTGAATGAAATAAATAAAAGGACCTGTCACAGAAAGGTTTCATCACCCTGGAGTGAAGTTAAAGTCTTTTCTGCTTAGCAAGGTTTGATTGATTGAACATTTTTATTTGAACGAAAGACAAATTAAAAACAGGAAAACAAAATTGATCATACAAAAGAAAATAAAGAAACATTCTTTGTCCAATGGGAGTGGGAAGCAGCCAGTGCTTATCCAATCCCACCCCCTTGCCACACAACATGTTTCTGCCTCATATGTATTTCATTATATACTTATATAATATCAAAAGATCTGTAGATCAGTAATGATATAGTAATAATTACATAATAATGTAATCAATAATAGGAACAACGTAAGCTCCTAAATGAGTGAAGTGATCTGACTGTCAAGCATAGGAAAAGTTGGTTAAATAAAGAAAATATCTCCCCACATCCCCCATGTACAAGCCGCAGCAGTTAAAGCTGCATCTAATCATCACACCAGGAAAGTCCAGCGGATTTGGTTCATTTGGGCAAGAAATGTTGCACCTTCCTTTGGTTTTGTTTGCTTTCACACTGTACTTTACTCAAGTGGACCAAACCACCTGGACATCATGCAGTTACATAAATTGCTTGCTAGGGGTGATATTCCCCCAAAATGACCACTGACCAAGGAGAAGACACGGCCCATCAATTGTCCAGGACTGAAAATGGCTCATTCACCACAAGTAAACAATGGAGTAGGCAGCGAGATATCCAGCATGTTGCACTATACACGTCCTACATCACTTTCTATCTTTGGTTCTCTGGATGCTTTGTTTGCTTTTAAACTGCTTATGAACCCCACCAGGGCTCACTTGCATGTGACCAGACACCCCAGTTTTTAAGCAGACCAGGGCTCGTTTAAAGCAGACCAAACAGCGCCAGTGTCAATGCACCATTAGACTTGTGCTGGTCGGATTCTCAGTGAGAGAAGTTTCCTGTTCCTAGGTCAGAAATTTTCAACCAAATGATTAACCCTTTAAATCCCAACCCAAGAAAAACTGGGGATAAAAGTATAATTTTTCTAATCTGAAATCTTTATTTGGCCTTTTAACAAAATGTGGGAAAAAATTAACACTTTTTTTTTTAGTATATTTATAATTTACCACAATATGACATGTCAAAATTATTGTAGTGTAGTCTTCTGCTTCCTGGTGTCCATTAGGGCATCATATCATATTGTATACTGCAGGGTTTTGAGCAAAGTTTTTACCATAAAGTGATGCAAAATTCTCCGAAAGTGTATCAAATATGATACGTTTGGCTTTATAGGGTTAAGACTACGGTATAGGAGGAAGTCTGATGCTGCTAAAGGTGCTCTAGCCATGTACTAAATGATGGGCATGACCACATATGCAATACTTAGAATTTGGACCAGAATGTTTCCAAGAGCCCAAGTTGTCAAAACATCAGTTCTTCTGCTACATTTTCCCCAATCCCATGCAACCCCGTCATGTTGCAACACAACCAAGTTTGAGAATCCCTGCACTGGTCAGGTTGCAACATGGTAGGGAGTTTGAATTCCAACAGAAAAATCTACTGACAATCTCTCCATGCTGGGAGAACGTCTTACCCATCCTGAGTACAGGCTATCCTTGGCTTCATGTTGAAATCGCATGCAAAGACAGCTATGCTCAAAAAAGTAATCAGATACCATTACCCAGATACTAAATTCTGCAAGAAATTGTATCAGACCCTGGTAGGGCTGCTGCTCTGCACTATGTTGCCTCGAAAGAAACCACTGTGCAGACATCCTTTAGAAACAGGCTTGTCATCACACCGTTTGTCCATCGCAGGACGAAGACAAGTTGAATTTAAAGTACCACCAGATGTTGTTTAGTTTTTTATTTTAAAAAAATAAAATCACCCTGGAACAGAAAACCCTCAAACCAAGGAAAACTTGCTCTGGAGAACAGCCGATTTAGGTAATCATCGCCAATCAAATAAGCTGTAACTGGAATAGGAACGTGTTTATGCAACGCTGTGTAAAAAAAGGTTGATTTCGCAGACAAAATCTTCACAAACGCCACAATTAGAGCCAACAGCAACATTACGAACATGAGGATTACTTAAGACTGAGCCTGCAGCTGGAAGTGACCAGTCTTCCTCTGCTTATGTAACTGGAAGCAGGCTGATGAGAGATTACAGACTGTTGATGAAGACACCCTGAAGGCTTAAACTCTTAAATCTTAAACCGCTACTGCAGCCCTACACATGCACACACACACAGGACAAAACATGAGCTAAAGCTAAAACTGGGTAAATTCAGCCATTGTGTCGTCACATTCCTGAGGGTTTTTTTTTTTGCTTATATTGTAGCAATGAAAGCTGCATTTTATTATCATTTAATTAAAGACATTTTCCACAAATCTTAGCAAAGCCTCAGGAGATTCTGTTGATGCTGAGCGAAACTGTAGAAAGTCATTGTTTAAAATAGCCCCAGTTTGAACTTTTACAGAACTTTGGCCTGTTTGGAGACATTTCTGGACTGTGTTTGATTTGCTTGTGTGCTCATGCACCCATCCACTGTACTGTGTTCACTTCATAGACGATTAAACATTGTGCATCATGCACTGCCCGTAGGGCACCGAGTTCCAGGGGGCGGGTACCAAAAAAAAAAAAAAGGGCTCATGATTAATCCTAATCATAATCACAGCTTGTCTAAAGTTATACATTTTCCAGCCTTCTGAACGGTGAAGACAGAGACTGCTGTGGGCCGCAACAACGGCAAAAACAAACAAGCTACGCTATTAGCGGCTAACAGCTGTAACATCTGACTGTACCGTCCTTTTTCCACGCACATGGTAAACATGAAGAGAACTGTCCCCCCCCATTAAGTTCAATGACACTCTGTAAATTTCACTACTACACTAACAGAACATTTAATCTCAGCTGAACAGATTCTGTAGCCATGGTAACAGCCTTATATTGACAGTTAAATGTAATATGTCCCAGTCTGTTGCAATATATAATTTATGTTAACCCATTTAAACAATACAGAACTAATATATTTATTGTTTATTATTGATTATGAGTCAGATAGATGATCAGAGCCTGTCCCATCCACAAAGTTTAATTTATCTATTTAATATTTGGTGGCATTGTTAATGCAAAATTAGCTTTGTTAATTCAAGATTAGATCATCTCATCTTACAGTTCTATGGAGGGATTTTGTGATACTGGCGGTGCTACTGGTCTACATCTCAAACTCTACTCTGACTAAGAGAGGATTAAACTATGCATCTATATGGATATTTTTGTCCATTCAGGCAAATCTTTCCTCTAAATTTGACTATAATTTGGGCTGCATTAGAGCATATTGGCCTTTTTTCTTAAAGCAAGCCTCTCTTCACAAATTTTAGAATTCAATTTTTATTTTACTTAATAGCATTTTATGCATGCTGATTTTAGTGGTGAATATTAAAAAAAATTATAATAATAATTAAGTTTCTTAGAAATGAACCCTAAACATCACAGAATGCATGATTATATTTTGCAACAGCTATTAGATTTTTTTGTTTGTTTCAAATGGGGGGCCCCACAAAGCAGTTGTGCTTAGGGCATCCAAACGGTTAGAAGCGGCCCTGGTAGGGGCAGAGTGCTATTTCATACATCATACTTAAGCAAAAGAGGCAACAAAGTTGAATGAACAGCTGCCAAGGCGGTGAAGCATGGACACCCCACCCTGTGTACCCACCACAGATGAGTTTTCTCATTAAGTATGAAATGTTGTTCTTCTTTGTGCCACCCTTTAAGGAAACTAACAAATTCCCCTGTCCTTGCTGAGTGTGTACGGGCCTTCAGACGTATTGTATAAGTGGACGGAAAGGCCACGGTGCTGAGAAAGCAGAGCTATGGAATATATCAGTGGCTGGAGAATGTTGAGTAAACTTCATTCATCCTTTAAGACCGATCTTGTTTGGGTGAAAGTTGTTTTTCTCTTAATCCTGCCATTTCTTTTCACCGCGGCAGAAAAAACAGCAAAGAAATCTATTTTTATTGGCTAAAACAAATTATTTTTCATCGTTTTCTGAACATTGGAAACTTTCAGAACAGTTGAATTACTGAAACAATATGGCATCATGAAGACAGCACACAGCGATATCACACAGATTTTGCTACGTCTCTGGAAAAAACCAAATGTCTCCAGCCAAACACCAACATGTATGAACATACACTGAATGTTTTATATCATGGAGAGCTGAATATACAGGTCTCTGCCATGACAAGTGTAACTTTAAATAGGCCCATATACAGGCTGGCCAAGTCCTTTCTGTGGCTTTCGCAACCTGCGTTGTGGTTCTCTAGAAACTGGGTGTATTTTCTACCTACGTGACTGAGCGGATGAGACATCAGAGAGGAGACGGAGGTTGTTTTGGACCTGAAACTAATCCATCGGAGAGACGAGGCTCTGCAGCCTGGGGTTGAAAACAAATACACGGTCTCCGACTGTGTCACACCCTCATGTTTCTCCTCAACTTTCATTGCTGTTGGCCCACCCTCTCACCTTCTTCTCAACCTCTCTTTCCACCTAATCTTCAAGTATTTTCCCCTAGTGACATGTGGCGTTCATTAGGAAGCAGTAGCAGAGGAAGGATGTAGATTTTATACAATACAGAGCAGATCAATGGATTCTTAATGTATATGCTTCACACCATGTGAGGAGAATCAGGTTTTTATAACATTCTCTTGTAGCAAAATATCCAAAACTGATGCATCTTTTAACTGAATTGAAAAGCTTTTTCTTTTGAGTCTTGCAGCATTTACCTGCTGGGTGGGTTAAATGTCATGCTGAGAAGCTGTTATATGTTTTTCTGCTGTAATCAGACAAGCAACGTGGCGAGATAGTCACCGTTTTAGCAACCACCTCTCATCTTTGTGGTTTATTTTCTTGAAGGTTAATCATAAAAAACTAGCAGAGATCGGTTGATTTAAAATAGATTTAGAAGGTGATGAACCGTCTGTGTGAGCCACACCAGCTGGTACAGAGGATGGTGGTCACTGATTGGCTTTTTTGTGAGGGATGCATGCTTGACTGGAGGGGAGTCAGGCGAGTGTTGCGTAAAGACAGAAGCTGGGAAACACCTGAATGGGAGCCAAGGCAAAAGACAACAATTCTTTCAAGTTAGTCTTTTTTTTCTGGGAAACGCAAGATATCGTGTTGTTAATACTGTAAAGAGTAAATTCCCCCCATCAAGTTTTGTTTTCTAACCCTTGTGGCATCCACCTAGACAGAGGGACCATTGTTTTATTCATTCAAAAATGAAGAAATTAATAAAAAAACATTTAGTTTCTGTTGTGGAGTTTTTGGTTTAACAAGATTATTGCCAGCAAAAAAATATAAATACAGATTGTCTGTGAAGGTTCTCATGCATCCAGGTTATGGTACCCAATGGTATTGAGTCAAGTCAGTAAGACTGGGTAGATGTTTTGCTCGCATCCAGAAGAGCCTCTTCAGTTTTGATGGAGACAGTGGAAGATTTAGAGTGACCACTTGAGGCTAAGTGTGTATAGATTTTGTCAATCTCCTTGGGGATAGCTGATAGGATGCTACTGTAGGTGGGGGAGAGGTGATGTCTCAGTCCATCTCCTTTGTTAAGAGAAGATAGTTAACCTCTTCTTGACTCTTTGCACACACTCGGAAGCAGCAATCCTAACATGCAGCATACCAAAATGATGGAGAGGAACTGAAAGACTCTACCAAGCACTGACATCCAAACCAAATTCAATTAAAACCCCAAGAAATTCTATGAGAATGGCAGAAGTGCAAAAACTAAATATTTTACCAAGCCTCTGATTATATACCTAAACTCTGCTGATTATAAGAAGGTCTGTCTCATCATCTCTGTGAGCTGGCATCCTAAGTAGCACAAACCAAAAAAATTACATAATCAGAAATTATTTCTTACTTCTGCTGTTTCATGGTCAGAAGTTTTATTCCAACTAAAAAAAAAAAAACACTTCTAACCTGTGATGTGAAGTATTCACTCTTCCTATAATGTATTTCTTTGTTGTACCTCTTGGTGTACTTGGGGGTATCCTGAGATATTTACCTGCATAAAACATCTAATAAAACATCAGTAAAACTGCTCAGGTTCACTTTACAGTAAAATATATCTTGATTCTAACACTTCTGCAGTAATCTCACATGTCTCAGCTTTATTTTGAGACGTGGATTACAGTATACACAGCCTTTATAGTTGTGAAGGCAGACTTAATTTATTGTGGGTATGCCATTTCAGACAGGAGGCATAAAAAAATGGCCAAGAAGAGGTTAAAGCACCACTACTGAACTTTAATGACTTTGGCGCCCCCTAATGTCGGCTAATTCAGCATCCATCTTGCATCCTGTCTCTTCTCTGAGCTCTCTCCAGCCAGTAAAAGTCAGTCCAATGTTGTTGTCTTGCTCTGTCACTTTCTCTCTTACTCTTCTTTGCTTCCTCCGTTAACGTCCTCTTTGATTTTCTTTCCTGAATCAACAATGGTCCTCACTCAAAATAGCCAGTATGCTGATAAACAGTCACAGGTGTGTGAAGGGAGGTTTCTTCCAGACATAAATATGTTTTCATCAGTGAGTGGCCTCAGGTGCAGCGATGACTGCACTACAGGTAACTACTTCAACATTGTATACATGTGTACTGTCTTCTTCTATGTGCCTTTTAACGTGTTAATTATCCCAAACAGTGCTCTAGTACCTATCAAACAAAGCTGGAACTGCAGTTCTCACTTCACACAGAGTTGTTTGTCCAGACAACTGTTTATGAACTGTTTATATCACAAAGAAAGCTCAGAAAAAGTGGGCTAATTTAGCTTAGCTTAGCAAGTGGCAGGTGACAAGTATGTGGACCCACAGCAAGTAGACATAAATGGCTCATTCTAATAGAATAAAAACATAATTATTTTGGTATAGAGACAGTAGAAACACAGATTTAAATTATATAGCCATTTTTTTCTGTCATTGACCTTTGATTTTGTTACACATTGCACCTTGAAGTGTATAGAAGTAAATGTTGACCTTAATCTTGCACGATCAACTTTCAGCAGATGATCATAAAAGCAGAGTGAAGCTCAAGCATCGATGATAAGTGACCAGAAGGGGACAATGTAAAAGTTCGCTGGTGCGGTTTTTCAGCCGCGAGGCTGCTGGGGCACAACGGCCTAGAAATGCACATAATAGATGTCACTGTGCCATCAAACGAGTCCGGAAAGCCGAGTTTTAAGGTTGAAAAGTTAT
>JBBBVU010000005.1:20163384-20177756 GCA_037177055.1 Atherinosoma microstoma
TGTGTGTGTGTGTGTGTGTGTGTGTGCGTGCGTGCGTGCGTGCGTGCGTGCGTGCGTGCGTGCGTGCGTGTGTGTGTCAGCTTGACACACTGATGCAGGATTTGCCACGCATGTTTGGTTTGCGGGCATAATGAAGAAGAATAGCGGCGGGTTAATCATGACATCTATTTTTCAACTATCAAGTCCAACTGATATGTAGAAAGATGACAGACTTTGACATTAAGCTAAAGTGTGCAGTTGTCTCGGCCACAAAGCTACCAAGGTCCCCAATAAAATGTCAATCAGCTTACTGCAGGGACTGTATTTTCTTTATTTCTGCTTTTTTCCCCCTTTTTTACCAGTTAACTGTTTCTCTGAAAGAAAAAAAGATTAACAGAGGATTTAAAAACCGTCACTAGTATGCAAATGAACAATGGAGAAAGACATGAACTGATCCAGGCTCGCCTCCAGAATTAAAATAAAAAAGGGGGTAAAAAAAAAAACAAGGTTTATGTGTGTTTTGGTGAGTGCATAGTTGAAAACCAATTGTAGGGACGGGTTCAGTAAATGTTTCGGTAAACTTGAGACGGCAAAAAAAATGTACTGAGCACATCATTGACACAATGGCATGATCACACAGAAATGATGAAATCCACAACTATAGACGGACTGAACCGAGGACTTGTTGAGACAAACGACTGGAAGAAAAATAAAAGATTAACTTCAATTATAAACCACCTGCCTGACGTTGATCTTTCATTTCGTGGCTTGAAAAACAGGTTGTTGGGTCTGAGTGAAAACACTGTAATGAATAAGCTACATATAGATTAAAATAACTAACGGTTAAAGAAGAAGAAGAAAAAAAATCATCTGTCACTGAAATAAGCTGAAAGTGACAAAAGTAATAGTAAGAAGGAATTTAATGAAAATCATGACATTGTTTTTGAATTGTGGCTCAATAGAAATAGTTTTAAAAACAAGAGAAAAAAATATGAGAAAGTAATATACGTTACTTCACTCATAAGCTAATATTTTATTGAGCGATCCTTTGAGGCGATCACTGCAATCAGGTGTTTTCTGTAACTCTCCATCAGACTTTTACACCTGTCAGCAGGTATTCTGGCCCACTGCTTATCAGCAAAGTGCTCTCATTGGTCCACAGCTGTTTGTTTGTTTGTTTTTGTTTTTTTTCAACTTAATTGTTGTTGTTGTTTTCTCCCAAACTATAAATATTCAAGATAAAAAATTTCAATGTGTGACAATGTGGCTTTTCTGATTTGTAGAGGATGATTTCAAGTCAGCTGAGTTTGGTTTTAAAAAGAAAAAAGAATGAATCAACCTCAATTTACATGCAGTGTCATGGGTTTCTGAGATGAAATGAGTGACATTTGAATCACAACTTAGTCTTTTTTCATCTCTCTCTCTTTCTCTAGCTATTCATTGCTTAGTTTTTAATGTATGTTTTCTGTATAGTCCGTGTTTTCTGTATTTCCAACACCAGGCTGTACTGACATTTTTCCACCACTAGAGGACTCTAGAGTACAGAAAAATGAATGAATGACAGTTACACACCTTCGAGTCACTTTGTGTGTGTTCATGTTTCTGTGACGAAACAAGGACCTGTTTTGATCTAATAACTGGCCTTGTTGGGACTAAGAGTCCTTATGGGAATGAATCCCAGTTCTAAATTGGATTTATTTAATTTCTGGGGTCCTTAATAGCTTACATAGACAGAAATCCATATGTGGATTTGCAGTGAACACTTTCTTTCCAGTATGTCTTTACAAAAAAGTCACCATTATTATTGTTGTTTTGATAGATGATTTAATCATTAAACAGAGTAAACTTATTAGAAACGATGGCTGTAGACAAAAAATCTACTCAAAAACATTTTAGCAGACTAAAAACTGAATGGACACAAACGCATGTAAACATAGGGACCACAGTTTTCCCCTCACAGTTGTAAAGTGATCTTTGAGGCTTGAAATTTGATATAGACGAAGGTTTAAGGTTAGAGTTATGTTATAGAGCTAGTTGTGATAGTTCAGGCATTTTATTTGCAAGGGGCTAGAAAATGCATTGTATCATTAGAGCTGATCTCATCAATACCACTGAGGAATTTGTACTTCTGGGAACACACAGACACTTATGAGGACAGTACCTGAGGAAGGGAAATGTTTTCTCCCTCATCTTAAATTGAGTTTTATGACATTAGCTTTAACATAAAACGACCCCATTAAAGACATGACGTTCTCTTCAAACCCACAGAGAAAGCTGAGTAAAGGCAGGTAAAGACAAGTGTGTCTTGGAGGAAAGAGGAGCTAATTATGAAAAAAGACGTCCTCCCTGCAGCTCCAAGAGCTTCAAGGGTCTTAATGCAAATGCAGACATTAGTTTAAGACTCACCCCAGGCTAGAACCATTCTGCATTTACACATAAAAGGACAGACCACCTCAACCTCACTTTAAAAACTGCTCAATGAGTTGTTTTGGGGGGTTTTTTGTCATCAATTCATGATTTATGACAACAAATCAGCTGCAACTTTCTTTTCTAGTCGACAAACAATCAAAACAAACCTAATCTTCACTATGTTTAAGACTGACGACATATAAGTTATTATGTTCACATATTCGGTTGCTTGTTAACACAAATAGCTACTCAGCCAATCACATGGCAGCAACTCAGTGCAAGTTCAAACTGAGCATCAGGATGGGGAAGAAAGGGGATTTAAGAGACTTTGAACATGGCATGGTTGTTGGTCTGAGCATTTCAAAACCTACTGATCTACTGGGATGTTGACACACAACCATATCTAGGGTTTACAGAGAATGGTCGGAAAAAAGGAAATATAATGTCTTGCTGATGTCAGAGGTCAGAGGAGACTGGGCCGACTGGTTGGAGATGATGGAAAGGTCACATGAACTCAGGTAACCACTGGTTCCAACCAAGATATGCATGATACCAACTCTGAACAGACAACATGTTCATTGTCCAACCTTGAAGCAGATGGGCTACAGCAGCAGAAGACCACACCGGGTGCCTCTCCTGTCAGCTAAGAACAGGAAACAGGCTACAATTCACACAGACTCACCAGAACTGGACAAGAAGATGGAGAAATGTTGCCTGGTCTGATGAGTCTCCATTTCAGCTCCACATTCAGATGCTAGGCTCAGAATCTGCTGGAAAAATCATGAAAGCATGGATCCATCTTGCCTTGTATCAATAGTTCAGGCTCCTAGTGGTGTAATGGTGGGGGGATATTGACCACAGTAAATCCATCTTCTGATGGCTAATCCTTTCCAACTGAATCAAATTAATTGTGCAGAACTTCATAGGTTGTTGGATCCATTTAATTTGAGTCAGGTGTGTTGAAGCAGGTATACACTGAAAACTTGCAGGGCTGCTGTCTACATAGAACCAAACCGAGTAGCAATAGAGGATCTTTCTGATGTGGTGGCCGACAAATCTGCAGTGAAATCACATCAATATGGACCAAAATCATAATGTGGTCCGGGGTCCTGCTGATACAGCTAACCATCCCTTTGGATTAGGGTACGGCAGCGGAGTGCCAAGAGGCTTGGGCTTGGTCGGCCAGGTAACAGTCAAGCTGCTGCAAGGAGCAGGAGAAGCAAGGTCAAGTGTGAGGAAAGCCACGAAGGTGCTGGGAGAGGAAGCGGAGAAAGGAAGCTACTTGCTCTGGAGACATTAGCTGGGGGTCAACACCCAGCTGATGGCAGCTGCAGGGGGTTGTTGGGAAACATCCTCAGGGTGCTACTGGCCCCCAGAGGTGAATGGCGGCTTCTAGCTAATTATCCTGCGGCTGACCTAGCGGCACTGGTGGAGGTGCAAGAGACCAAAGGAGTCACCATCTCTCCTGTATACTGAACTATGTACCTATAAAACACAATTTAATGTCATCACATCATAAAGAAATTGTTCTTAGACCAGAAGTTCGATAGATTCAGCAGTTTTCAAGGAACAGCCTGAATGACATGGTTTTACGTTCAATGGTGAAAATAAGAAAGAAAGCACAAAAACCAAACATCCAGTATTTAAGCAAGAAAAATAATTTATTTATAATGATATAATTTCATCACATTGGCATCGCATAGCTGCTGAGGGAAGCGTTTGTGTGTGACGCCACCTCGCAGCTACAGATCACACCATTGGATATGGCTGGAAAACAAAGGATATTTAATACATACACGGAATATTCCTTTAAATATGTCTTTTTTTTTCAATGAGGAATAACAAAAATAGAATAATTCCAATAATGGTCTCTTTCTCTATGTCTCTCTAATGATCATCTCTGTATCTATAAGCTGCCTGCACAGCAACAACGCTGGGGTTTAAACTGGGTACGTTTGTTTTGCTTTGCTTGGAGTGATAGGAGGGTGGGGTTCATCTGTAACGGGCAACATTATTTGTAATGTTGTTCGCTCCAAAGTAAATCCCAACCATGTAGTGCCCCTTAAATCAAGACAGTCATGGGCCCAAATGTGCAGCCATGACGTTTCGCCCTTTCTTTTTCTTTCTCAGCATCCGTTTTATCGTTGAATAAAATCTGGAGCTTTTATTGCTGCGGAAGGAAAACATACGTTTCCGACATCGAAACCATTTCGGTTTCATGTCAGCAGTTTCACACGAGCAACACTTATAGCTGCATTTCAATCATTTTTGACTCCAAGACGAAGATAAATATTTCCCACTGAACATTAGTGTGCTTGACTGGAAGCCCGACTGGTTGGCTGTCAGTCCCAGTCGGGCGGGCGACATTTTATTTATTTGTATTTTCTGTGCTGAATGTTTTAATTTGTGCCCGTTTGTTTATGAGTTTGTTGAAACAACAGCGCAGGTACTGGATGTTTTGCGTCCCTTACAACAGCGACCCCCGGTGGTTTAAGCAGTTAGCTTTTTTCTTTTTTTTTTTAATCTGTTAAGTGTTGAACAGATGAAAGTAAAGTCTGCTGGAAACTTTATTGTTAATGAATTTGAAAAATTGTTTTTCCGCATATTGTCGCAAATATTCCCGTAATTTTATATTTAACAATGCATTTTAGCTTCTGAAATTGTTCTCGCCTCAATTTCTAGCTTCTCTCCAAACTTTCTTTTCAATGTGTTACCCGCAGAGGGGCTAACTGGTTAGATAAGACTAAAATGATGACCGTGGTGAGCCTCCTTCTCAGCTTCCTTCGCTTCCTTGTGTAAATTTCTTGGTAAAGCAAACATGAGAGTGAAAGAGAGAGAAAAGCTTTTAGATTGACTGTTTCTCTGACTCTGAGCTGCTGAGATGCAGCGAGAGGAGGTGATGGAAAAGCTGATGGTATGTGTGTGAATGTCAGCACGGTGATCGCCACATTCAGCAGAATCAAATCTTCATTTCCTTCCTCTTCTCCCTGCAGCACTTCTCCTCCTACAGATGTTACAATAGACTAAATATTCACCGTACTCTTCTTGTCAGGTCTCATTTTAGACACAGATAATTTAGTTTTAAAGACTTCTTGAAGGCAGAGACAGCTCAGCTCTTTGGTAGCTCTAAAAATAATGCTCCTATTACCAATAAAAGTGTTTGTATATGCTTTTTCCCAAACAAAAAAAGTTGTAAAATTGGCATTAATGTTCCTGCAGGTTCTGTAGCTGTATACTTGGATGATCAACCCAATCTGTGACGCTGTCTCTGCCTCTGAATGAACTATTTCTCTAAGAAATTCTTGGAAAACTTCAACATGTTCTTCTCAATATCAAATTAAAACATTCCTATGTAACAGAAAGCATCATTTTTAACCCATGTAGCCATATGTTTCTGCCTCCCCTGGCTTCCTGCTTCAAGAGAATCTGCCATTTATAAAAAGACTGTACAAAGATGTGAAAACACACGGTGAATTGTTGATCTGTGACACAAGCGGACGGCGACAGCCCACCCGTTTTCAGATGAAGGTTTTTCTTATCCACACAGATATCGTTGTCTAGACCAGCCTTTCCCAAACTGGGAACCCCAGGGGGGGGTATTATCAGGGGGTTGCCAGATATTTGCAAACTTATATATAGTTATATATAGTTATATATTAGTTCAATAAATTTGGGATTTTTATCAGGGCTGTCAAAATGAACGTGTTAATGCGAAGGGATTAATCTGGGAAATTTAAGCGTTATTTCTTTTTAACGTATTAATGGATAAACAACAAAGTCGTACCTTTTGCCAAACTAAAAATCTGAATTTGAAATGATCTCGGTGGGAGAAGCTGATTTTGGCCATTTAGATATTTTGTTACAGCGGTGAACCGAGTCCACCAAAAACCACTTTATCCTCCTTATTTCTGAAGTTTCAGATTTTTTTCAAGCCTTAAATTTGATATTTTTATTCATCATTTATTACGGAAGCTGTTCCAAAAATGTGAATTTGGCCCTACTGAAGGAAAAGCAGTTTTTTGGAACAGCTGTTAACAAAATCCATCAAAAACGACTTTATCTGGGGTGCTGTGTAGCTCAACTGGTTGAGTAGCCATGTGCAGATCCCCAGTTCCCCAGTGCAGACAACCCAGCCTGGGGCCCCTTGCTGCTTGTCACTCCCCGCTCTTTGTGACCTCCTTCCCTGTTGAGCTACTGTCAAGTAGAAGCCACTAGAGAGCAAAAAACGCACTTTATCCTCCTTAGTACCTCCATCTTGGAGGATGTCATGTCTGTCTGTCTGTTAGCAACATAACTCAAAAAGTTCTGGACACATTTTGATAAAATTTTCAGAAAATCTTTGAAATGGAATAAAGAACAAGTGATTAAAATTAGGGGATGATCCAGATCACTGCCTGGATCCAGGAATTCTTTCAAGGACACTATAGGGATAGGGATAATTTTGCCATTAGAGCTTCCAACTCAAAAAATAATGCCCACAATCATTGGCAAAATAAACATGCCAATGGCTTAGTGGAGGTCTGTGATGGCTTTATGAAGAGTCTGACAGATTTCAAGCCTTTTGATATATCACACAATGGTATCTCGGGGTCGTAGCTTAAAAAGTTTGGGAACTATTGGTCTAGACAACACATCCCTTTAATCCTGTTCATAATATTTGTGTTGTCTCTCTTCTCTGCTGGATTTTACCCAGAAACCAACGCTTCTCTTCTCCCGCAGGTCCACTTTATGACTTCTACAACTTATCTGGAGTCACTCGGTTGCTCTGAAGGAAAATACCTCCACGCTGTACCTTTTGTATGAATGCAGATTTGGGCAATTATTTGTAAGAATAATCTAAGTGCTCCCCCAAAACAGTACGTTTAGGCCCGATATTTGTATGTGCACTACCAAGGCAGCAGAAATAATAAAAAATATAAGTATAATAAAATGTAAAAAAAAAAGGAAAGAAAACACAGTAGGCGCTGCAGCAACACGCCCATAATTCAGTATACAAGGCAAACAAACAGAGTTTTATAGGTTTATCTTTTCATTCACTAAATATTTAAAACAAGCGTCACTTGACGAGTCATCATAAATGCTGATAATTTATGCAAATTTTTAAATCCACTTTTCAGGTTAATGGGATATCTGAATGACTGCTGTTGGGAAGAACAATGAGTGGAAATGGTGTTTTTCTTTCTTTCTTTTTTTAAAATACTCCTCTGTTGTTTCATCCTTTTTCATCCACAAGGTGGAGCTCCGACTTAGTAGCACTGACAGATAGTTTGCCAATTAGGGGTTTCGGGAGATGAGAGGTTTTGTCCTAAATTTACACCGTCCGTCCATGCAGGGGGGGGGAGTCAGATGATAGAGCTGAACCACTGCTAATCAAACTGTCCACGCAGTGATCCAGAACCGATGGTCCGAGGTCCAAGACCGCAGTCACAGTCCAAAAGTCAAGGTCCTTTCAACAAAAACCTTTCTCTTATCCATTCGTTCATTTATATTTTCATTCATTCATGGTCATTTTATGTCACTTGGATGCTAAAGAAAAATATAAAAAGAAGAAAGAAAGCCAAACATAAGCGCTGATAGAAAAGTTTAGTTTTTTTTTTTTACACTAAAAAGAACAGCTTCTATTTTCTTAACAGTCCTTTCATTGACATTCATCCGGTGTCGTATGTTCTGCTGAGCTCAGATGCATAGACTGAATGCAGAGAAGGATGGAGAGGAAGGAAGGGGGGGGGGGGGGGTGAGAGGTAAAGAGAGGTGATGCTACGAGGAGGAGAAAGAGGATGAAGTAGGCGAGGAAAGAGAGTGTGTCAGACGAGAGGTTGAAGCTGTGGGGAAGAGAGACAGATGGAGGGTGCTCCAGCAGCGATGGATAGAGGAGGAGAACGGGGAGCGGCTGGGAGTTCGGTGACGCAGACCGTCGCTGCCTCACTGTGACGAGAGGAGGGAAAACATGCGAAGGGGGGGGTGGGGGCAAAACAAACAGAACCTCTTCTTGGTCGTAACGTCGCTCTGCAAACAGCGTGGACGGACAGATGGAGGGACCTTCGTTTTAAACCTGCATCCTCACAGAATTCCCTCCGTCTACTGAGATCTCTGAGAGTCCTCAGGGTTTCCATCCATGAAATCCACCGACTCCTGAATCGTACCGATTCCAGAAAAACGTGAATGTTTCTGTAATCCTTCTGGTTCTGGAAACTCTTTGGTCCTCGGATCTTTTTGGCTCCTGAATTCTCGTGGGAATTTAAAGGATCGCCGCATCCTTTAGACGTGAGGGTGAAGAGGGGGGAGTGCTGGATCCAGTCTTTTGAATCTGTTTACTCCACTTTGTGAAATGATTTCGTCTGGATTTATGACATAAAACAGCTGTTTCCAAGCTGTAAAGCAATCAGTCCGATGAGCACCGCAGGAGTACAAATAATACGAAAAGACAGCCACCTGTATGGACTCGACATTGACGATGTGTCTCTTGTTAGTTTTAGCCACTCAAACACAACATCAAGTGATAAAGGAGGCAATGAAAGACTGAAAGTGTGATGAGTTGCTAATCTGATATCAGGAAAAAGGACCAATAAAACAATCAGAAACAAGTAGGACTCTCTAATCTGCCCCTTCCTACACTTGAGCCTTTTCAAGATGGCTGCCTATTGGGACTTTGCTTAAGTCTTTCTATTCCTATGCCCAAGAAAAAGGGGGACGCGAGAGGTGGCAATGCACACGCACACGTGTTGTTATACACAAATATTTATGACAGGTAATGAGGAAGCACAAAAGAAATAATGGCAAACATAAAAACCAGGCACACATTTATGCACTGTCTTTCTCCATCTGTATATGCTCTGGTTCTCCCACTTACTGTTCTGCACTCCTATCTATATGCACACACACAAACACACACACACACTTTTAGGTCCCCTGTGGTCTGTTTGCAGTTTTTAACAGTCCTTTGGCCCCCACACTATAGACCAAAAAATGAATAAAAACCCTGTTTAATAACCAGGCCTGCTTCATACTCTCCTTACAGAAACTCCACAGGCATGATTTGGACTGCACACGCACCCGTCTGAACAGCCTTCCACGGTATTATTCATCAGTCTGCGTGTGTCGAAGTGTGTTTTCCCTTCATCGAGTGGCCAGTTTGTAGTCCAAGCTTCTTGATTGCTATTCTTTTATAGTCTTTGTGTCTGTAAATTTGTCAATAGATGCTTTACATTTATCTTTGTACATGATAAATACAGTATGATCCCATTAAACGCGTACAGTAAATGGCCATCTAGCATGTATAAAAAAAAAAAAAGGAGTAAAAAAAAAAGAATAACAATTAAACAAAATTTTAAAAGATAATGATTGATGATGAGTTAGAATGCAGCGGCGACGTGATCGCGCCGTGTAAACGACCTCCGAGGCCAAAAGAAAATAAAAAGTGCTTGCGTTCGTAAGTGTCGTCCATTGGCTTGCTGCCTCTGTGGAATGCTTTGTGAAGGTCTGTGTTTTTGTTCCCAGCTCGAGCGACAGAAGGTGTGACATGCTCATGCCTCGTCCTTGAAGGCCAAAGGTCTCCATGCTGTTTTTTCTCTTTGCACATCCTGCACTTTCTTGTTGAAAATGACAGGACTTCTATGGTTTTGCATTAACCATAGAGATAAGAAGCAACCGGGATGTCCAAGGGTTTGAGCATATTTCCTTTCTCTGTTGCCTAATTGCACCGTTACCGATGGACTCTTCGGTTCGTAGAGGGCTACAGGTGTCAGGACCCGTAGAGCTACTGAGTCATAGATGGGCTGTAAAAGTCTCAGATCTTCGCAATTCTAATCCACTTAACCTCTTGGATTAATCGATTGCCGATCCTCTGTGGTATGGTTACAGAGTCAGATTTGTTTACCACTGTTGTTATCAGGGACTTCAGTATCTTTATCCTGAAGAAACCAGGAGTGAAGAAATCCACTGTATATCTTTACATTCTCAGTGTCATCTCCACCCATCCGTCTACCCACCCAACTTCCACATCAAATTTGTTCCTAGTAAGGAAAAGGTGATTTTGAAACTTCCAATTTCATTGAAAATATAGTGAGAAGAAACTTTTCTCTCACTGATGTCTCGAGGGAAAGGTTTAACTGGGAACCATAGTGCTCCAACACTGGGAAGGACCATTTTGTCCAAAAAATGTGCTCCAATTTGATTGGACAGTGCAAATGGTCAGTCAGTTGTTGGAGCGATCTAGTCCCATGGCCCCATCCTCAGTGGGTGACAGATTGTAGGATGGGTTGATAGCTTTGTCAACAGTAAACAGACCCGGTTAACTTCTGTAAGTGGTACTTCCGTTCACTGATCGTTGGGTTTGTCACTCCCAGATGGCGCCTCTCCTCCCTCCGTAGTTGACGGCGTTGTAGAAAACTCCGTGACACGTCGTGCCAGAGGATTTGTGCTCTTCAAAAGCTCCATGGCAGAGACCCTCGATCCTCCACTGGAAGACTTGCTGCCTTTCTTCTGAAGCAGGGCCATGAAGTTCTCATTGCGGGAGCTCGACCTTTGGCTGCTACCCAAGGTAAGATTTCGGAGGTCGCTCCCGCTAGTGCTGTGCTTCACCGGCGACACCAGACTCTGGCGGCTTCCAAATGAGTCAGATGGTTCCTTACGTCCCAGAACCTTTCGCTTGGACCTGAAAGAGAAAAGTGGATCATTAGGAAAGATTGAGGTTAAAAAAAAGAGAAAAAAATGATGAACACCAACATGTTATTGGTTGGAAAATGCCTGGTTTGGTGCCAGTAAAGTACACCAGACGTGTCTCATTCCCCACTTGGCCTTTGCCTGCAAGCACAAGGTGCCTCAATAGCTGCGTTTTCATTTGCGCAAAACCTAAATATCGCAATAAAAATCTGGCAATGGAAACACCTACAATTTGAAAAGCCTCTTAAATATTGCTAAAAGGTTTTTACACTTTCATCAGGTGGTTTTTTACAGACGTATCGAGACAGAAGTAATTCCCAAAAGTGTTATGGAAAAACATTTTCCACATTTCCATTTCGGCGGACGTGACAGAGGCGTCATGTGACCAGTTCATTTAGAGTAAAGATGGCGCGGAATGTATGAACGGAGGATGAGACGGGAATCTTTTTACAAATAATGAAACAGAAACATATAACCTCCATCCTTGATAACAAACAACAGCGAAATGCTCCAAAACATAAAATACTTTGTATCTTCATCTTCCTCATAGTGGAGTCACGTAGGATGAGATTTTATGAGAATTACGGCTTATGCGCTAAACACCATTCAGTGGAAAAACCAGCAAATTGCAATTGTACTTTGTCAAAATTTTAGATTTATTGATTTTATTTTGCAAAAAACTGTCACAGAAATGCAGCTTTAGTTGTTGCAAAACTCAAAGGTCTCAAACAACTATCCTTCGTGATGTTATCACCTGGATGGTCGCACTCCCAGTGAAGGCTAAATAGCCTAGATTAAGGGTCATCAACTCCAGACCTCTTGAGCCAGTGTTCTGCAGGTTTTAGATGTTTCCTTGCTGCAGCACACCTGACTCAAATCAATGGGTCATAATGAGGCTTGTGCAGAACTTGACAACAAGCTGTTTGAGAACAATTTCTTTTTGGACCAGGTGTGTTGCAGCAGGGAAACATCTAAAATCTGCAGGACCCTAGGCAAAGAGGTCCAGAGTTGTTTATACCTGGGCTAGATGTTTGGTTGTCCATTGAGGACCGGTATGGGGTCTCCATCCTGGACCTTGTCTGGTCCTCTGAATCTTAACCGCAACGCAGCATTGCAATTTCGCCATCGCTCCCATTGCGTGAACGGTAACCAAACGGTTGTTTTCCCTAACCTATCGGTAAATTCCTTCAACAGGAAGTGTGAAATCTTTTGAATTCATTATTTTTAATTCACTCTCCCACCCAGCTGAGTCACGCTCCGATTTACTTCTTTGCTTTTGGGAGAATACAAAAACTAATATTTGGAACTACAGAAGGAACTCCATCCTTTCTTGTATTGTAATGAAAACATTGACTCCAGGTCTTCCTTTCTTCTCTGCCTTTGTTGCTATTTTAAGCACCACAAAAGGTAAAATGATGAACACTTGTTGCTTAGAGACTAGCTCCCTTGTGTTTGTGTGTGCTTGCATATGAAGATGTGTGTGCGTGAAAGAAGGGGGCTTCTAAAAACAAGGACAAAATAGGAGTCAGTGGCCGTGTAACCTGCTGTACATCTAGCTGTTGCTAGGAGACCTCATACTCCGTCCACCTCACACCTTTTCAGTAAGACAATAGATGTTTTGTCATATGCTCTGGGTTATAAAAAACCTGCCGGGCTGAGAGGATTTGCACAGCGAGAGACAACTCTTTCTCACAGCTTGTACGATATATGTCACCATATTCAAAGTAAGCCTTGGCCGTGTGTGTGTGTTCAAACCTGTGTATAATGGTGAAGAGGTCTTCGGTGGTGTGTGTTGTAGGTGTGCTGGCCAACAAGTCGTCATCCGTTTCCTCTGCGATGTGGAGAACGGTCCTTTCAGTGGCAGTTGAGTCATCTGGGCGAGGCAGAGAAATCACATTAAAACATGCAAATAACATGTTTACACTTTCATGAGCTGTTTATTGTGTCTTGCTAAGTGCAACACGTCCATGAATCTTTTGCTGGTTTTCTTGTTGCAAGAAACAAATATACAAAATGCATGTGTACATGTGTCCGTCTCCTATACACAGAAATTGGCTAAACAATAAGATAAGAATAATGAATCTACACCCACCGGCAACTTTATTATGTATACCTGTCTAAATGCATGTCAACGCAAATACCTCATAAACCGATCACATGGCAGCAACTCAGTGCATTTAGTCATGTAGACATGGTCAAGACGACTTGCTGAAGTTCAAACCGAGCGTCAGAATGAGGAAAAAAGGGGATTTAAGTGAATTTGAATGTGGTATTGTTGTTGTTGCCAGATTAGTTGGACTGAGTATTTCAGAAACTGCTGATTTACTGGGATTTTCTCACACACAACCATCTCTAGGGTTTACAGAGAATGGTCTGAAAAAGAGAAAATACCCAGTGAGAGCAGCAGTTGTCGGGACCAAAATGTCTTGTTGATGTCAGAGGAAAATGGGCAGACTGGTTGGAGAGGATAGAAAGACAACAGTAACTCCTTATAGCACGCAGGCTCACTAAATATGTCGACACAAGATTGGAAAAACATTGCATACTCATTCCTCAAAACATTGGAGGGCCTTTCTGGATTACATCAGCAAATCCTGATTACTGTTGATCCTGTTAAATATGTACAGCCGACAATGTGTCATCAAATCCAGCCCAAGGCTATATGCAATTATATATGTGTATGTTTATCTTTATTACCTTCAGCTCATTCTCTGTCTCACAGTGTATTACCCAGAATAACATATGTTGAACATATTATGCTGTACCACCTGCTTTAGTGGTGGGACTAAAGCATCACTAAAGCTATTTACATTTTTGGACACAAATATATAAATAAAAAAGGAAAAACAGTGCTTTGTCCAGGAGTAGGCAGGTTCAGTCCCAGAGAGCCGCAGTACTGTTGGTTTTCAATGTTTCCCTGTTTCAACACACCTGATTCAAAAGAACGAGTCAGTGAGAAGAGCTTAAAAAGCTGTTTGATCCATTTCATGTGAATCAGGTGTGTTAGATCAGGGGAAAGGACTGAACTTTCCTACGTCTAGCCTAGTCTGACAAGCCTTGAATTCAGCTGCCACATTCAGACAGTGTCAGAATTTCGACATATTAGAGCAACATGAATGCATGAATCCATCCAGCCTTGTATCAACAGTTCAGGCTGGTGGTGGTTTAAAGACATAGAAGATACTTTCTTGGCACACTTTGGACACTTTTGGACCAATTTAGCATCAATTAAATGCCAGAACATCCTCTGATGGCTACTTCCAGCAGGATAATGCACCATGTCACAAAGCTCAGATCATCTCCAACATGACAATGAGTTCACT
>JBBBVU010000005.1:20177856-20192607 GCA_037177055.1 Atherinosoma microstoma
ATCATGGATGTGCAGCAACTGTGTGATGATATCATGTCAATATGGAGCAAAACCTCTGAGGAATGTTTCCATCACCTGACATGAAGAATTGAGGCAATTCTGAAGGTAAAAGGGGCCAAAACCCGTTACTAGCAAGGTTTACTAAATAAAGTGGCCGATGAATGTGTACTGCATGGATTTATTGTTTTAAGAGGAGCTTTGCTCATTCCATAATAATAAGAGTACTTTATAGTTTAGAATGATCTCTTTCTCTCTCTTTTTTGGGTTGATAAAATCATGGAAACCTACATACTGCAACCCAAAATTAAGTTTTCAAAGGTTTGATGTGATATTTAGATCTGACACTATGAAACACAGAGAAGTGTCAGTAATAGTCAAAAGTATGCACACAGCCGCCTGTTCATTCTGATGGATTTGCTTTAAGGGTTCTTGGCCAAATTCTGTCCAACAAAAAGACACACTGACTGCACAGATGGATTACTAAAAACTAATCACACTCTCCAAATGCCCTTTCAAGCTAAGAGGTGCATGGTGAATGCTAATGAAGATGTCTGATATAATGATTTTTTTTTATTCTGACAACCAGTCTTCACTGTGAAATGTTATATGATCCCAGTCTAAACATACCTGATCCAATACCAGTGTTGGCCATCTTCCCTCCCAGCTCAGTGAGCGAGGAATCCTGGAGCGAGGATTGTAATGACGACTCTTTTGAACTCTCCTCATCTGTCCCCAGGTGGTTCTCATCTTGCTCTGGCATGTCTGGAAATCTTGGAAAAGCAGGAATATCATCCAGTGGGAATCCTCCGACTGGAGACCTCAGGCCCACTGGGCTGTCGGTCTGTGGCATCTGACGCTCTGCACCGCCATTGGTGGAGGAGTGGAGGGATGTGGGAATAAGCAATACATTTGGCTTCTTGGGGACTGGAGGAGGAACCTGGAAAGAAATTAGAAACTGTTACTGAGATATGAGTGGAATTACTCTAATATGAAGCATCAGTGGTATTTAATATCTTGTCACAAAGTCAGTGATATCCTCCTCACCTTGGGTTTCTTCTTTTCAGACAGCTCTGCCAGGCAGGAGATTGTCATCCGTGAGGGGAGAGTCTTGCTCTTGTCATGGAGCTCTGGGGTCTCCTGACTACAGGGAGAAGGTAGTGACCCTCCATCTTCAGGCCACATATGGAGGTCAGGTTCGGCATCAAATTCAGGCTCGAGGAGTGGGTCTTCCAGGAGAGGCTGGGGATCTGGGAGAGGTGGGAGGTCGAAGAGAGAGTGGGAGTGTGGGAGGAATGAGTGATCATAGGCAGTCTGTGGCATAGTGGCAGAAATTGAATCTGGGAGAACACCTGGACTTGTTGCAGTCTGAAGTGGAGGTTTTTTAGGTTTTGGCTTTTTCATGACTTTGTAAATGTTACCAAGAGGCACCGGCCGCTCCACAGGTGAGGCAGGGGGTGAGTCAAGGGCATGGGGCGAGGTGGATGAGGAAGAAGGTGACTTCAGGAGGAGGTTTACGGGCCGTTTAGGCAACGGAGGCTTGACAGCAACAGGTGGCCTGGGTTTTGGTAGAGTAGGTGGTGGGCTGGGGTCCTCACCAAGGTCTCGTCCATGCTGCTCCTCTTCAATAGTGTCAGAAGCCCCATCGGGGCAGTCATCGAGGTCGCCACGGGATACAGAGCGAAGCCGAATGGTCTTTAACTCATTCTGGGTAACCACTGGCAATGCCTGCGAAGAACTGGGGCTGATTTTTCCTGGTTTTGCAGCTGTTGAGGTGTCAGAATGCCGCCTGCTGGCCTTTTGCTTTGGCTTGATTGATGAAAGCTCCAGATGTGCATTCCCAGGCATTTCAAAGGACAATCTAGACCTAGCAGCTGGGTCTTTGGGTGATGGTAGTGATGATTTCCTCTCTGGGATCTTTGGGCGCAACTTACACCCAGTAGCCCCTGCTATCCCCTGGCCTGCCACATGACTGAGTGGAACAGTTGGGGTGGGAGTCTCTGACTGACTGGAATAGCCACTTGATGGTGACATAAGTCCTAGAGGTTTGAAGGGTGAAGAAGCCTTGACATCAGTCTCCATAGAGAGCTGTGAGGGAGAGGTAGCCCTTGAGGTTGAGGGAGAGTCCAAAAGGGACTCAGAGCTACCTCTGACTTTCATACAATCAATCACCGTGGTACCTGTTGCTGTGCTGGAGCTTGACAAAGACCTGGGGAAGAAAAGGGAAGAGAAGAATGCCTGATAAGTTGCATACAAATACAGAACCAGACATATAATAATTATACCACTGTGGAGAAAACATCCAGCTGTGGCTTTTTTACCTGTAGGGGTCACTGCTCTTCCAGTCACCCAACTGCCAATGAGTAGGAAAGGTCATTTCTGTTTCTCCCTCCCTCTCCGGTGGCTGGATCTCTAGACTCGGAGGTCCATCGTTCCCCGGATGGCCCAGCTGCCGTTCACCAACGCTAGTTTTGGAGGAGCGAGATGAGCTGGGCAGAAGGAAATCTGGCTGGAAGTCTGGGAAGTGGTCCCGGGGTATGTGTAGGCTCTTTGGCCGGCCATCTCGGTAGAGACCACTCTCGTGTCGGATTCTTCCCTCAGCCTCTCCTAGGTTTTTCATGAGAGAGACGCTCCTCACAGGAGGTGGTGGCTTCCGTTTGGACTTCTTCAGTGAGATGGAACGGGAACGAAGGCGCAATCGGCCTTCTGTGCTGTAGTCTGAGGCTGTGACAGAGATGGTGTCTGTAGTACTTGCACTGTCTTCAGAGCTCCCTCGCGGGTAGAGAAGGGCATAGTTTTCACCATGCCCAAGAAAATTGTGATGCTCCCGCTGGTGGTCTCCCGCCATAATGTTCCCATTCCCAGTCATTATAATATCCCCATCTGGACCAATACCACTCTCTGTAAAACCAAAGGAGCCAGAATCTGTGGGCGTAGACAGGGAACGCTCCCGGAACTTGAAGGCATTCTGTGCTGCTATGGATCGCGCCGACCTCTCTCTCCCTCGTGTTACCTCCCCACCGCCACCTTTTCCTCCATCTGCTGCAGCCCCTTCAGTTTCGCGCCGCTTCCCCATCATAACTGCTGCCAGAGAAAATCCTGGCATGCTGTTCCCTGTTCTCCCGGTAGGGTCCGTGACAGATGTAAAGGAGCTGCTGTGCGAGCTTGTTGACTGTCCTGAGCTCACCAGCATCACCCCGTCCTGCGTCCCTCCTGCATTACCAATGACACTGTGCTGCTTGGGAGGAACTGCTGGGCCTTTGCTCATGCTGTAATTGTAAGGCTCGTTCCATGCTCCGGGGGAAAAGGTGGAGCCTTTAGGTCCATTCCAGGAGGCGGAAGGTGTGTTAGAGCAAAGCAACCCAGAGTGGTCCATAGTTCCTGGGCGAAGATAGTCTGGGGGACGCTGCCCTAAACTTTTATCTGTCAATGAGAGGGAGAAGGGATGAATTAGTACATCTACAATAATTACACAAAGCCTAAACTTAGTGAGACAAACTCTTCTGACTTGGTTCATTTCCAATGGAAGTGAATGCTCCAGACATGAAATTATGTGTGAAATGCAATCCCCACTAATAAAGTTGAAAACACTCAAAAAACAAAACAAAATGACGTCATAATCATTACAGAAATCAGTGATAAAAATAACGCAGTTTCATGGAATAAGTACATTTAATTAATTTTGGTTATTTGTCCTGATAGTGCTATCACTTAATTTCATCTGAAGACTATTCCATGACATATCATTGAGACATAATGTTCTGATGAAAGCTCTGAACATGTTTATGTGTCAACTGAATGATGAGTTGAAGATCATTCATGCTCAACATTAGATACATATATGCATGTTCATGGAACCTTCTGTCCATCCTCTTTATTCATTTTGTACATATTTTAGTACATTTTCAGCAAGCTTGCAGATGTGTACCCATACATAGCAAACAGAGCAGTACCACCGGAAATCACAGGGGTAGTGTTGCACAGTATACATAGCTCCTACGTGACCAGTGGAAGAAACAAAGAAGAAGAAGAAGCCAGAGACCACTGCCATCTACCGTGCTCTTCCTTTTTATGTCCCTTTCTAAGAATGAACATTATCATGATCTCCTCTGCCCTCCCCGTGTTTGCTGATGTGTATTACTATTGAAACTGATGTTGGAACTCAGAAGTGAGCTCTGAGCTGTGCACTGCCCTCTACGCGATATATTGCCTAGCAACCATGCCAATGTAAAGCACACATGGAAGTATGTGGATAGTGATGTTTGACGGCATTTGAAACAGACATACCTGTTTACGTAGGAGCATAAATTAGGTAATGATAAATGGACTGTACCTATATAGTGTCTTTCTAGTCATGGTGACCACTCAAAGTGCTTTTACACTACATGTCACATTCACCACTTCTATTGTTACATACTAAGTGCTTTATCCTATCACTCACATTCATACCCCGATAGAAACACGGGGAGGGAACGTGGGGTTCAGTGTATTGCCCAATGACACTTCGGCATGTAGTCAGGGGAAGCCTGGAATCAATCCAACAATTTCCCGATTGGCAGATGATTGCTCTTCCTCCTGAGCTATAGCCGCCCAACTAAATTGGGCTTTGGGATGACCACTCAGGATGGACTATCAAGATTAATGTTTTTGTTTTGTTTTTTCATTTCGGATGTGTTTGATTTTTATTCAAATATTACAAAATTTTATGAATCTGAAATTTTTCTTTTTTTAAGCAATGTTGTAAAAAAAATCTTTAATTTAAAAGTAGATTATTTCAAATGTGTTACTTTGTTCCCTGCAGTAAAAGAGACCATTGAGAGAATGATGTTTGGAATTTTTATGAAAAATATAATTTATAATTAAAACCATCTAAAGAAAGATGTATAATTAAATGTATTCAGTGGCTCTTAAAAACTGTCTGATTGTCCTAGAAGTAAAAAAAAAATGTGGCAAGTGAAAATTCTGATTGACTCGTAACTTTAGGAATCTGCCAGCAACACTAGTGATAAAAAGAAAGTTAGATTAGAGCCCTGTACAGGAGGTATGCCTGAAGAAAGCCTTTGCTATGGTGTTGGTTTGGCTCATTGTCTCAGGGAAATCCCAGTTTGCTGCTATTTATTCAACTTAGAACTCTGTAAGGTATTAAAAAGCATTTAAAATAATGCGAGTCTATCTGTTTGATATGTGGAGCTGTACTTTTGCAAGTATACCACGTCTGTGTATTCTGTATTTAAAGAGAAATTGCCTAAATGTACAACTTTTTCATGTAGCTTCTTTAATAAATTGTGTTTACAATTTGAAAAGGTTCACAGAGTCTCTTATAAATAACAGAAATAGAAGTTATTTTTCAGATTTTACACAAAAAAAATGTAAATCTATTTCTGTAGTGAACACATGCTTGCAATATTTTTATGTTTTGCTGTTTCTCGTGTGATCCCAATCAATGCTTTCTTCAGTTAAGGTTGTTTTCATGAAAACCTTCAAACCCTGCGACTGAGTAACCCTGTTGGAGAAAGAATAAATAAATAAATAAAATCTAGTTAAGTGTGAAAAGATCCTGGCTGCTGTCCTACACTGAAGAAAATAGATCACTGCAAATACAACAAAGAACTGATGAGTCCAAAACTGATCTTTTTTTTCTGCGTTAAATTCAATATGGAAAGAAAATAATTAGGTTGTTTTCCTGAAATTGTAGCCCATTTTAAAATGGTTGTAAGTCATACAAAAGTGTTCATTTTGCCGTGTTTATGAAAATAAAAGTGTCGTTTGAAGAAAAAAGTACACCAATGTAAGATGACCTATCTTTTTCCACTTTTATAACCAAAAACAGAGGAAACATCCTGGAGTGGAACATGTTTTAGTGGTAACAAAAAGTTAAGAAATGATGCCTCGAAGCTCCTTGGTCAGTAAAATCTGGTAGGAGCTCCTGTTTGCAGTCACACACACACACCTGTAGGTAAGTTTGTGTCGAGGTCGGAGTGCGTCTTCCTCAATGGGAGGTTTTGGAGTGGGGTGTCCGTAACGAGCTCCAGGGAGTGGGGCTGCTGGGAGAAGGGGTCCCCCGGAGAGGGGGAAGGGGATGGGGAGTGCTGGAGGAGGTCGACGCCGTGGAATTTCACCCCACCCACTTCACCTGGAGGACAGAGAAAGGAGCAGTCAGCAAGAGGTAGAAGAGTTGAGTTTTTTTTACACAGTAAATTTAATTGGAGCTATTTTTAGAAGGCTGTTCTTCTAAGACTGTAAAAGTGACAATTTGTTGTTTAACTCAGCATTTTCATGTTCAAACTCACTGGCTGATTGACTTAACACAAACAGCTAATCAGTTAATCACACGGTATGTAGCCACAGTCAAGACGGCTAGCGATCTTATCGGTATGAAGCTAAATCTCTGAGGAATGTTTCCAACATTACGCCAGTTCTGAGGGAAAAAGGGGATCCAATCCCAGACTAGCGACATGGACCTAACAAAGTGGCCAGTGCCTGAACATATAGTGACGGATTATCCATTATCATATTTACTGCTATATTTGCATTTAAATTACATGCATCGATTTAAGAGAAATAACACTGAATGGTCGCGTACGATAAATCATATTTAGTCAAACTTAAATAAAACATGATGCGGGGCCGACTGGACAGAGTTCCACTATTTCATTTCTCTCTAAAATTACCATTAATGATTCTTCCTTTCACCAAATTCATCAGGATAAATGTTTTTCTCCATCATTCTGCCCTAAATCCTAAATATCTGCTATGTCCGTCTGCTACAGCCTTAGTTTACATGTTCTCTGTCGCTATCTCAGCCCTTTCCACATACCTCACATCAGTACTCTAAACTCTCTAATAATAGCCCGAGGCATGGCGAGTACAGGCAAACACAAGCCAAAAAAGCTCATGTTCTGACTTTAGCATGTTACGACTTCCATCTCAGTGCATTTCCATCAGGACTCCCATAAATAGTAAACATTCAGCTTTAACTTCTTTCTGGTGCTGCTGGTATTGTTTATCCCCCCCAATATACTGTCATCAAAACAAAGTATCAGTAGTAAAACCTCAGTACTTTACAGTACAGCCAATACCAGGCATCTTTTGTATCTTTGTATCATTACTAATATTAGGGGGAAACCTTTTCTCTTGTTCCATTAAATCTTTCAGTCGGTCACATCTGAAACCCAGACAGTATTCAAAGAGGATGTTTCTTTTACAAAGGAAAGAACTTAACAGCTTCCATCATGTTGATGTTTTACACTGTTGGCCATCATGTTTTAATCCAGAGAGACTTGAAGCAGATGCTGCGCAGACACCTGCTGTTCTGTTGTACTTCCTGTCCCCCTGATGTCTTGCTGGTGCCAACAGTGATCCAATGAGTCATTGCAGACAGAAGGTACTTTCTTGATTACCTCAATGGCATACATTGCCGTTACTCATCCATCTGTATGAAATCTGCAGCTAAAAATGATGCCTTGAATAAGAATCATGCTATTTAATGAACCGTTGTTTTTTGTGAAAAGTGAAAAATGACATTAGCTTTTAGCATTTGCTTTTCAATAAGCTAATGTAGGCAGTCGACAAATCGAGCCTGAATCATACTGTTGCACAGGCCGAGCCAAAAGATAATAAAGGACTGACACAGAATCTCCTGTTAACTTTATCCTCATTTGTTCTTGTCAGATGAAGTAACCTTGAGTTTTTGAACAGACTTTTAATCCTGTCTGATGCTACATGTGTTTTCTTTGACCTTTCACACCCATCGCATCATCATTTTAATACAAAGGGACAATCATTATTACTTCTGAAATATCACTAGAATTAAATTTTCCCAGGTCAAATCATTCAGATAAAAAACATTTTTCAAGTTCAATGATGTAATACACAGGCTGGAAAATAAAAATATAATTTTTTTTCCTCTTATTTGCTATATCATTAAACAGTTTATGCATCTGTGTTGGCAACTTCAACCTCAACACATGGTTCTATGTGGATGGAGGGGATTTGCTTGACAATTTCGGATGGGTATAACACTGAGGCCCTTGAGCACTGATACTCAATTTGGTCCTACGAGGGCCGCTATCCAGCAGGTTTTCCATGTATCCCTGCTCCAACACACCTGACTCAAATGAATGAGTCATTGTGCAGAACTTTAATTTGATGCAGGTGTATTGAAGCAGGAATACATTGAAAACCTGCTGGATTGCGGCTTTTGTAGGACTGGATTGAGTATCAGTGCCCTAGAAGATCCTCATCTCTCTGGTTTTTGGACCCTTCACCCCGGGAAATGATCCAGGTGGTGATGTGGGGCAGCAGAGTCTCAGGTGGTAAAGTGAGTCGTCCAGTAATTGGAAGGTTGGCGGATTGAATTCCGCTCCTCCCAGTCTATCTGTCATTGTGTCCTTGGGCAAGACACTTCACCCTCCTTGCCTCCAGTGTTGGTATTAATGGTGTATGAATGTGGGCGGAGAGGCTGTTGACTGCCACGTTGCCTTCAGTCTGCCCTTGGTAGACACACGTAGCTTATATAGCGTTTTAAAAGTTTTATATAAATTCATTATTATAATCTACAAAGTCTTGGTTGGCCCTTCATTTTTGTGTTTTGGTGTTAAAACAGGGAAACATCTAAAACCTGCGGGACAAAAGCCTCCGAAGCTGGTTTGCCCATCCTTGGATTGGCTCCTCGGAAAGTAAGCATGCCAATGCAATCCCTACTAACAAATCACTAAATTAATGAAAGTGCATCAGCCCGTAGGTGGTATGGACGGATGTATCAGACCATCAGAAGTAGCTCAAACCTAGCAACAAAAACACTGAAGTCTCTTGGATTTTGCACCATAAATGATACAGTATGGAATAAAGACAAGGCTGTTTTGACAGGTAGGACAACAATCAAATACATTTGAAGGATTGCATGTTTACGGATACAGCTACGTACTTAAAACAGGCCAACTGCTTCATGCATGGGCCATTTGCTTTCCAGACAGTCAGATCTGTGCTCATAACAATACTTCCACTGGCTACAAACTAGCTGGAAATGGGCTAGAAACAGACTGGACACTGGCTAGACACTGAGTGGAGACTGGGTGCAAAGGACTAGACGACTGGCTAGAAACTGTCTGGAAACTGGTTTGAAACTAAATAGAAACTGGCTAGAAATGGACAGGGATCTGGCAAAAAACCGAGTGGAAACTGGCCGGTAATGACTGAATACTGGCTAGAAACTGACTGGACACTGGCCAGCTAATTGTATTTCACATTCATTTGAACTTTGATTTTTGAGAATTAACAGAAGACTGGGATGTAGTTAACCATGATGAACCTCTGAAACACTTATCTAAAATAAACTGGCTGTCAATAAAATAAACCTTCCCTGCAAACCAACAAGTGTGCCTGTTAAAACAGAAAGCAAGAGTGGTGACAGGTTATGAGTTTGACAAAAACTGAATTGAAATCCTTGCTAGTAAATCAATGAATCACCGATGTCATTGTGAAGCCAACGAACCAGATTAGTATTATTGTCACTTTGTTTCTTTGGAGAGTTTTCTGTTTTCCACACTCACCGACTCATCAGAATATTTTTCAGACTTTTTTTTCTTTTTTGCCATTCATCTCATGTCTATTTTGTCAACAATCCGTCTATTCAGTTCATCCATTGTGTCCCATTCAATAGCCATGAAGCCGTGCACAAATCAGTCTGAGTGTTTGAGCTAAAACATCGAGCAGATACAAAACTATGACTCAGCCATTGAGGGGAACTACTTTTAATATGACTTCCTGCCTGGCAGAAACACATTCATTCACTACCCACGGGTCCATCTGTCTCTGCAACACATGTCAAAAATAAAGTGTATGCTCCAGTTTTAGGCTCCCAAAACACAACATTCACAACATCAAAATGTCATCTCTTTTTACTCACAAGTTTCTGTTTAACCCTATAAAGCCAAGCATATCATATTGATACAGTTTATGAAACATTTTGAATCACTTTATGGTAAAAACTTTGCTCAAAACCCTGCAGTATACAATATGATACTTGTCTTCTGCCCCTTAATGGATACCAGGAAGCAGAAGACTACACTACAATAATTTTGACATGTCATATTGTAATAAATGTTAAATATGCTAAAAAATAAAAGTGTTAATTTTTTCCACATTTTGTTAAAGGGCCAAATAAAGACTTCAGATTAAAAAAATTGACTTTTCTCCCCCAGTTTTCCTTGGGTTGGGCTTTAAAGGGTTAAAGGTTGGAAATTATTTCAAAGGATATTAGATTTCACCAGAGAACCAAGACGATGAGTCATCCATCATAATGTTTTTTCAGCAGGTTGACTTTGTAGTCAAGGAAACCTGTTCTGAAGCAAATATGTTACCAAAGAGATGTCAAATGCCACTGTTACATCTACACCAACTGCATTTGATTTCCTTTTTTAGATGTACAGTACTGTGCAAAGTCTTGAGTCGCCTCTCATTTCTTTACATTTTCCCTCAAAGCAGTCAGGCTCAAGCTAAAATATAGTTCTCCAGGCTCTCTGAAGGTCTTTTCTTTGAACATTGGCTCCTTTTTTTTAACTCTTTTTCAGTCCAGTTCTTGTACCTGCCCATTTTCAGGTGAATATATTTTATTTAGTTTGTTTGTTAAGCCACTAAGCTGACCTATGAATCATTTAAACATAAACTGTATCCTGAGGTGCATCATTACTAGTAGCCTTTTCTTTTACACCAACAATTGCAGGTGATTGCTACAGAGATATTAGCTGAAACCCTGGCATAGCTCAGAGTGGTATACAGGGTTTCTTTTTAAAAGAAACAGATGGAATTGGACAAGTTGAAGACAAAAGACGGCTTAAAACAACTATCTACATCAGACGAACAGTATCTGAAAGGGATGTTCCGACAAAACTCCATCAAGTCAACTCCAACATGACGATACCCGACTACACACTGCCAGGATTTGCATGCAGTTCCTGGAAGATGAATATGTCCATGTTCTCAATTGGCTGGCATATTCGCCCGACTGCCAACTGAACACCTTTGGGATATTCTGGATCACAAAACATGTTGCGGCTCCAGAAAACCTATGCCAGCTGCATGTAGCTCTCCAGGTGTAACAGGATAGCATTCTGCAGGCCACTATGGACAACCTGGTGAACTCCATGTACCGCTCTGCGTGATGGCAATGGTGGGTACTCTCTTTCTCGGTACTGAGTGCTGTGATCTCTGACCAGTGACCACGGTGTTCACGCTGCTGTCATTTACGAATTATGAACACAGTAATATCGCGCATTTCCTGGATAAAAAGAAAATATATAGAAGTCAAGAAAGAAATGGGTTCCAGCCATCATCCAGAGAAGAGCTTTGGAAAGTCCTTCAAGACATCTGGAGAACTATTCCTGGAGATTACGTCAAGAAATTACGAGAAGCTTCTCGGTTCAGACTGTGTTGAAAAATAAAGATGCTCAAACTCTGTTTTTGCCCTAATACACTGCGTTTCCGCTGATGTTACTGGTACCGGCAGTATATAAAGAAATGAAGGTTGGCTTTTGTACAGTTCTGTATCTAAACACCTCTAGTAGCTGAGGAAGAAAAAAACAAATAAATTCCTGTTATGTTTGTTTTACAATATACAGCAACAACAAGCAAAGTTAAGACTTGAAACTAATAATAAAATGGAAATCTAAAGCTGCGTTAGTCCAAGCGTGGAGCTGACTGAGGAATTTCGGTGAATTAAAAGATCTCTCAAAGCTCCTCTGTTGTTCGTTTGTTTCTGATCCTCCGGCTTTCCCTCTGAGTCCAAAACATTTTTCACACTGTGAATATCAATGCATTTCAACAGATTTGTTTGCCACATCTGGAGACTGATTTATAACACTTGACTGCAGTAAAAAATCCCCTTTATTTATACATTTAAGCTTTTAGTTTGAGCAGAAACCAATGAGAGAAGCATCTAAACTGCTGGCCGGTAATGAATCAGTCTCGTCACAGAGGACGCAGGATGAAGTTAACAGGATTTGCTGCAGAAAGTTTCATTCCTTTGTAAGACTTCTGGTAAGCAGAGGCGCTCCAGGTAAGCTGAGATGATTACACTGTCGGCAGCTCAGTCTGTCTCTCTGCTTACCTCCGCACTTACACCAGTTGTCTGCCTCCGACTCTCACGCTTCATCCACAGCTAAAAAAAAAAAGACTGAGACCGACAAAGTGATACGTGATGCTCTTTATTCTTTAGAAACCTATATAGAGATTCAAGTTCCCGTCTCTGTGTGATGAACAGAAGCCTCCAAGAGTGTTTCTTCCTTTATATTTAGCTTCCAAGCAGCCAGGATTTCTTGTATTCTTTTAAAAAAAAATTTGAGCGATAGCTCTCCAGCTTTCTGAAGGTCTTTTGGTTTTTCTTTGGACATTTACTGTTTTTTCACCCAATTCGGTCCAGTCCTTGTATCTGAAAATGATCAAAGGCATGTGACTAAATGCACAAATCAGTGTTGTGTCTACAAATAACGGGAAACTTAGCAAAGAACCAGTATTAAATGGTTTAGCTTTAGGCACTTTACTAGCAGCCTGTCACCAAGACACATCATTTTTTCCCATTTATTCAGCTGCTTCTCAGAAAGATGGCGATGATAACACAGTTTGACAGGCCCGACAAAGTATTTGTGAACCAACAACTTGGCATGGCTCAGCATTATGTGCAGTGTGTCCTTAAACATTGGTGGAAAACTAGACAAGTGAAGGACTAAAGAAGAAGTTTTAGGCCTAAAAAAACGGCATCAGAAAACGATGTCCTGAGGAATATGATCTGGACCGGAGAGATGAATCTGGGCAGTAAGTTGAGCCTCATCATTAATGGTCTCCGTGGAAGAATAGCTGTCAAGAAGTCATTCTCAAGGAAGGGAAACAGGCAGAAAAGGCCAAATGATACAAGAACTGGACTGAAAATCAGTGACAACAGGTCTAATGGAGGGATGGATCCTCCCCAGAGACCAGACCTCAGTATGATTGAAGCACAGAGACCAGAACAAAAGGCAGAAACATCCAAAGAAGATCTTCGGAAAGTCTGAAGAACCATTTTCCGAAGACTTCTTAAAGAAATTAAGAAAATTCTCGAAGACTTCTCAGGCTTCGTTGAAGTTTAAAGAAGCTCAGACCAAATCTTGACTTTCAAGCTCAGTAGAGATTTAGCTTGATTCACCCTAATTCACAGACGTTTTAACAGACGGGTGCAGCTATTTCTTGCTTTTCTGGCACTATATAAAGAAACAAGGGTTTTTCTGAAGACTATTGGAGATTTATGTCAGACATGAGGAGATGAAACGGCTTCTCGTTCGCCCCGCCTGCCTCTCAGCCTGCTCTGCATTCACATCTTTGGCTGCTTAACAGTCATTCATGAAAATTGCTGGAGCGATATATTCAGGAGCAGAAACACAGAGGCAGGGAGAGGAAGGCAGAGCGGGAGCTTTGGCTACTCTCCACCGATCACCCTCTCTCTTTCATCATCCCTTCATCCACCTTTACGCTCTATACCTCACCAAAGATTCCTTCCTTCCGTGTTTCTGTTTCACACAATCATCTTGGTTTGTTTTGGAGTTGTTGTTTTGTTTTTGTTTTTCGTCTGCTATTTCTTTTTTTCAGTATTTTGGGCAGGAGGGGAGAGGAAGAGTGTGGAGTTGCCATGGCAACAGCAAGCTGGCTCCAAAGCTACCTGTTTAGAAAAAGCGAGGAAGCTGATGTGGAGCTGGATGAGAAGAAGTAGGGTGTCACGGTAACAAGTTGATAAATCCTGTGATTATTTCGTTGTTTTTCTTGCCTGACGCGACACCATTCATACATTTAAATGTTACATCTCTTTCCACTGACTTGGTAAACTTTTATTTTTGTCTAAAAGTGATTTTTTAAAAATGGTTATTCTCATAATTCCCATCTCACTGATGTCAAAATCATCCATTCAAGTTTCCTCTGCAGCTATAAAACAGGCCAATACTCAATATTCACTGTTATCTGTGTAATATTTAGTAAAAAAAAAAAATTTATATAGAAAAGTATTTATTTGTGACTCTTTATTGAAGTCATATCCATGAGCACCTGATGGATTTACATCTGGATGTAACAGACAGGTAGAAGCTGTCGGTTTTAGTCTTTTCAAGAGGAAAAAGATGCATAAAAACTTCACATTTTTCCTCCAAGTACCCCTCTATTTTCTCTACTTTCTCTCCGAGGGATGCGAATACCCACCAAGTACAACGCCACAGGCATGCATCATTATACCTGACCTTCTCCTCCTCTGCTCAGTGGGTGAGGAGCGGTGGAGGAGTGAGGAGGAGAAAGAGATATTTAACTATAGATGGATATGAGAGAGAGAGAGAAAGAGGGGAAACCAGTGACGAAGCAGTTGCTATGCCAAAAACTAGGAGCACGCACACACACACAAACACACACACAGATGCACGCAAAGTAAACAAGGGGGAGGCTCGGTTTAGATGAGTGGAGGCAAGAGTGTCAGAACGATGTTGCTTAGGGTGACCGCAGCATACTAACAGCTCTGACAGCACACACACACACACACACACACACGCATACAGAGCAAAGGAAAGCTGACTGCAGAGATGGGTGAGTGCGATAGCAAATGTGATCATGAGAAGAAAATGTTCTCAGTATCAGATCTTATTTGTGCAGACTTCTAAAACAAGGATTCTGTGTGTGTGTGTGTGTGTGTGTGTGTGTGTGTGTGTGTGTGTGTGTGTGTGCGTGTGTGTGTGTGTGTGTGTGTGT
>JBBBVU010000005.1:20192707-20215409 GCA_037177055.1 Atherinosoma microstoma
TCCTGCTGGAAGTAGCCATCAGAAGATGCTCCACTGTGCTCATAAAGGGATGGACATGGTCAGCTACAATACTCAGGGAGGCTGTGCTGGTTAAACCATGTCATTTATGTACAAGAAAATATCCTGCGCACCATTACACCATCAGCAGCCTGAAGCATTGATCCAAGGCAGGATGGATCCATGCTTTCATGTTTTCACAAAATTCTGAGCCTAGCATCTGAATGTGGAGCTGAAATGGAGACTCAGACCAGCAACGTTTCTCCATCTTCTATTGTCCAGTTCTGGTGAGTCGTAGCCTCAGTTTCCTGTTCTTAGCTGACAGGAGAGGCACCAGGTGTGGTCTTCTGCTGCTGTAGCCCATCTGCTTCAAGGTTGGACGTCTTGTGTGTTCAGAGATGATATCCTGCATATCTTGGTTGGAACCAGTGCTGCTGCTCACTGGATATTTTCTCTTTTTCAGACCATTCTCTGCAAACCAGGGGGAGTCCAACTCTGGTCCTTTTAGTCTCCCTGGTTCAACACACTTGATTCAAATTAAATGGGTTGTTTAACAACACCTTGTTAAGTTCTGCCCAACCATGTTGACCCATCCATCTGATTCCGGTGTGCTGCGGCAGGAAACATCCAATACAGCAGCCCACGAGGACCAACTTTAGACACCTCTGCTCTAAATCCTAAAGATGGTTGAAAATCCCAGTAGACCAGCAGTTTCTGAAACACTCAAACCAACAACCATGCCACGTTCAAAGTCACTGAAATCCTCTTTCTTGATTGGCTGCTAAGTTATTTAAAAGGCAACGAAACATGTGGACCTAGTAAAGTATCTATAATCTCTAAATCAGGGATTCTCAATCCTGGTCTTCGAGGGCCGTATCTTGCAAGTTTTCAAAGCTTCCCTGCTGCAACACATCTGATTCAGACATACTTGCAGGACACTGGCCCTGGAGGACCAGGAACGAGGATCCCTGATCTACATCACTCAGCCCGGCTGCTGCTAGATTTTGCATAAAGGATGATTAGAAAATAAAGAAATAAAAAACACAGATTCATCCATCTCCACTTCCATTAGAAGATGTTTCATTATGAATCAGTCTGGAAATGGTTTGGATGGAGAGAGTGGGCCTGGGTGACTTTTAGGAATCTTAAAATGTTTCTGAAACTTCCTTTGCAAAAAAGTGAAAATGCTAACTAATGTTGACACAATGTGTGCCAATGCCAGCTTTTATGGTCTCAGGGCTGATAAAATCATTTGAGTGTGTGCTTACTTGTAACAGATGTGTGCCTTTAGATAGACACACATGAATGCTAGACATGTTTGTTTACCAGGAAGATGAAATCTGGCCTCTTGTTGAGGGAGATGGGCGACCTGCTGAGCGTCGTGGACGTGTCGTCGGAGCTCTGCGAAGACGGATGGCGGAACGTCTGACCGGTCAGCTTGGTGTCGTACAACTGCTCCTCAAATTCTGCACAATGACACAAAGAGAGGGAGGGAGACACATGAATGAAGGTGGATTCTGCAGCACACGTGCGTGCACAAACAAAACAAAACACGCAACCCAAACTCACACAAGCCGATATTTGAGGCGAGCACAGCTGTGGCTCCCTGCAGCGTCCCTCCTGTGACTCCTGCTTCACCTCCTGTTACCTCAAAGGTCCACTTGCCGGCTCTGACTCTTTCCCCTTTTTGTTTACTGCTTTCCTCTCCTTCTCTGTCCCTTTTCCTCTCAATACCAACGTTTCTCTCTCTCCAGCAGCTTAAACTCCCCCCCCCCCACCCCTCAAGCCATTGTAAACAGATTCCTAGCCCACATCCCTCCCCCACTGTCCCAACCATGCACTCACTCCCCCCTCGCAACCCGTCAGCCAATCCTTTACCCCCAAAACACACTCCTGGCCCAAGCCCCAATCTCCACTACAAACTCTCTCTCACACACACACACACAAAAACACACACATCTACACACATCTAGCCAGCAGCATGCTGCTGACAGCTTCAGAGAAACAGCAGTGTCAGTGACGTACAGTTTTAAGTTCGACTTGCTTCCCGGGACGATATGGATGTCTTGCTGGTCTGTGGTTGCTAGGCAATGTCATAATGAGAGACAACAACCAGCCTCACCAGCCAAAGAGGAATTATAGGTTAGTTATTAGTGTCAGAATGTAACTATAATTACAATTAGTTATAAACAAAGGGCTTTGTTTAAGAGAGAAAAAAAAAGTTTAATCATTATTTCATTTAAAAATGACCATCTTTAATGGGAAAAATTCAGAAATTGCATGAACGCATATACAAATTTTTTTTTATAATGCATGTAAATGTTAGTTAAAAAAATATAATTTTCTACCTTTATTTTTTCATTTTTATATCTAAAAACTTCCCTTTTAAAAGTTGTGATTAAACAACAAAAACAAGAAAATGTGGAAGTTAGTATTCACAATAACTGGCATTGGAGACATTTTGTTTAACTAAATCCAGTTTTAGTCTGTAAACAACTAAACGACCAAGACAGAGCCTGTGGTATTTTATATTATAGTCTGAAGACGTTGAAGGATGTTGCTGCCTGCAGTCTGAGACAAAATTCGACTGTGGACGGAGTTAAAGCAAGAAAAACAACAGAAACAAGTGGTCTGCATCCAGCTGCACACACGCTGTACTGTCTAGGAAAAGAATCATGTTTGACACATCCATTGTTTTAACTCGGCCTTTACAAAGTAGTTACATCCAGCAGGATGCAGCAAGTTCAGCACAGCAGAGGAGAACGCCAGGGAATGTGATGAGGGGTAAGAAAGAGGGGGGAGTTTTGGATAAAACCACTGTAAGGAATCAGAGGATCGTGGCCCAATTTTTAAAAAAATGTCTGACTACAGCTGGTTGATGAAGCCATCTCAAAATTCAATATGTATCAAATTTGCATAGAAAAAAATCGATTTACATAAAAATCTGAATTTTTTGTTTTACAATTTTTTGTTTAAAAAAAATTGCTTTTACTTTTTCTTTTTTTTTTATTTGAGTTAAGATTTTTTTCATTTTTTCTTTTAATTTTTTTTAAATACTTTTACTTGGAATTATAGCAAGCAGGATGATGGTCTGGCTACTGTGTTGTGTTTTCCTAATTCAAATTTTCAAAATTCAAAATTTTTTTTTTACTTCTCCAAAAAACAGCAATATCAAAGAATCCCATGAATCGCAATTTAAACCAAATCGGCACCCAAAAAAATCATAAAAGAATCGAATCAGGAGGAAAGCATATCGCCCCAGCCCTAACCTTTAAGCTGGTTGCTAACAACCAGGAAAACCCAAAATGGGGGGCAAAACAAAAACAACAAAAGAGTACCAAGTACAGAAACTGAGCAGAAAGTATTTGACAAAATAAAATAATGATGATGAAGAACACAATGATTCAATGTGCAACCTTTTATCATTGGTTGGTGAATGTCGAAACAGGAAACACTTATTGGTTCAATCTTCTGAAAAGGTATCACCAGCGACTCTGCGGAAAGCACTTTAAAGACATGGTTTTAGTTGGTTATCACTCTTATCAGCCTTTCCAGTTAGAATATGATATTTTCTAGTACCTAAAATTCATAAAAATCATGCACTTTCTTGCTAAAATGGCAACATTAATTGGTAAATCAAGACTCAGTGAAGTCACTTTTGAAGGTGTAGGGTACTTTCACATATTTCAGCAGAAGTCCCTAAACATCTAAAATAGATACCATGAGACCACAACTCGATATTCTCAGTTGGTGATATCACCACCCACGATTCATCATGTTGGTATCAAAGACAAAAGAAGAAGTGTGCGATACTACGTAGGTTAGAAGCTGCACTCTGACCTATTTTACTAAACCTAACAAAGTAGTTTTGATGCCAAAACATAAATGTGAATTAAAAAAATATCTGAACGTTAGCATGAAAGGGCTATTGTAGTGAAATACGTCACCACAAGTTCATGGCCAAGTGTCAGCAGATAAAGAAAAAATAGGGACTTTTTACTGTTTTTACTGTATCTGTTAAGATCATTTAAATTCAGTAATGGTTACTCTACAGCCTTCGTGTCTGACAAACTCATCTAAACATGCAGGCAGTTTGTTAGGTTCAGGAAGTGTGACATTTAAGCCGGTGGAGACAACGCCAGGGATTTAGTGTCAGGGATACAGAAAGAAAATTAATCAACACCAGCACAGAGTGCTAAATGATAATGATGTGCTTTTATAGGAAGGGTAGACGGTCCAACCACCCGCAGATTTGATGCAGCCTATAATGACATTTGGAATCATTATTGTTGGCTTCTTCCGTCTGCTAAACTAAAACGTGCCAGCAGCAGAAAAATAAGATCACAGTCATTATGCCTCTAAACTTCAGAGGAAACACGAGACAGCCTTTTGCAAACAATAGACTCTCAGAACCTTTAATGTGGATTAAGATGATGCACTTATGTACTTTGGTTGGCATTTTCAGCACATGAAGTGGTGGATTTTGAAAGTTAGTCAAGTTTGAAATGTTTCTAATTAATATTAGCAGAGCAAGGCTTATTTCAGAGATTTAATCTTTTACCTGAAAAAAACCAATTATCATGGAAAGCTAGAGTTTCATTTCATGGGGTTTCCACTTAAAATAGTTATGTTTTATTCTCTTGTCATCGTGCAGGGATGTTCAAGTGGCAAATTGAAAAATGAAAGGAAAGAAAGAAAACAGCAAAACAGGCTGAAATAATGTTAGAGGAGATAAAGCCGCTCTCAGGAACGTGCATGCTAACTTTTAATTTAGTTACAGATGGCTACTCAGCTTGTGATACCTCTATACTTTAGTTTTCTTTGTCCTTTGCCACCTTTTTTCATATTTCTAACCAGTACTAATCACTTGCTGTGTCAAGATTGACTGGTCTTGTGTCATTATTTTTGGATTTAGATTTGGACTACATTTAACAGAAAATGCTAAATGGGATACTTTAACACAAGCTAAAGCAAAAATAAATAAATATACATCCTCATTAATTATTTTGTCTTTTATCACAAAAATAAAACAAGGCTACAGGAAGCTGTTGGTTAGCTTAGCATAGCAGAAAATCTTAAATAGGAAGGAGCAGCTAGCTTAACCAGCTTAAGCCCAAATACCAGTAAATCAAATATTAACAACTGATTAAACGAACATGTTGTAACTGAACCCAAACCTATCTACCAATATATCCCTCACCTGTAAATCACCTTTGATAAAAGCCTTTACTTAAACAAATGTAATGTACTGTATGTAGGCTCTGTAGTGTAACTTAGCATAGCTGCTACGCTAATGGACTGCTAGGTGTAACAAAGGCAACTAGCTTAAGGCTTGTATTCAGCAAGAACAGAAAAATGTGATTTCTCTGTTCTTGTGGAGTATAGGTCTTGATTCGGCATCTCTAAGTATCTTTGGGCAAGTTACAACATGTGACTGAACCCCAAACAACCGACCGACGTATGCCTCACCTATAAATCCCTTTGGATAGAAGCATTTGCTAAATATATGTAATATACTGTAATGTACAAGCCAGAGCTAGCCCTTCATTAGCTTAGCATAGCTGCTACAATATGTTAACGGACTGCTAGCTGTAGCATTAAGGTTTGAAAAAGAAAGAAGTAGCTCGCTTAATCAGATGTACCAGCAAACAACTATTGAAAATGGATTAAACTACAACTCTGGTAACTTTGTGTCCCAGATGCAGCTTCCCACAACCGTTAACAGCAACGCCTAATTAGCATGACACTGTGGTGAAAAGTTGAAACCATTACATTTGGCAGCATGGATACAAATCTGTATCTGAATTCACATTTCTTCACAGTCATTTAAAACATCCCTTTACACAACCCCAGCAGCACAAGTTCAAGTTATTAAGATTCAGTTTTGTGTAACTTTGCCCTCTTTATGCTAAGGTATTGCAAAAATTCTTCCAAAACATTGATGAATTCAAACTTGGAGACATATTGTACAATTTGGCAGCATAAAGTTGACGAAACCTGGGTGGTTACATCTTTAAATGGGAAAAGAGAAATATTTAAAATAGAAATATATTGAAAATGTATTGTTTTTCTCTAATCAATAGTTTGAACGAGGAGCAAATATGTGCATCAAACACCCTAAATGCTGATGATTCCTGGAGAAACCGAATTAGCTTTTAAATGCTTCACTTTGCTTTAAGAAGCCATGTTCCTACTCAAAGAGGCATATTACACTTGTGATACATGTGATTAAGCGCTGGTGATTTTACAGTGATTTAAAATCGCCTGACTGCTGCATGTAAAAATAGCAGGATCAGCTGGTTGGTAAACACTGAGTAGAAGCCAAAACTCATCTCTTCCAAAACTGCAGTGGCACAAAGAAATGAGGCGTCAGCAAGAGTCTGTAGACACAGGGGGTAAACAGATTGATACAGCAGAGGAAGAGGGAGAAGAGGAGGATTTGGACTGAAGCAGATGGCAGAAGAAGAAAAAGACGCAGGAGGATAAAATCAAGAGGAGGCAAAGGTGGGCGATAAAGTAATTTAAATGGAGAAAATTACGGGACAGGAGAATGAGAGGCAACAATTTAAGGGGTGAAGAGGGGAAAATAAGGCTTATTAAACTCATGTATGTACGAAGAAGGATGAACAAGCTGGGTCAGTCTGTTTAATTGGTTAGCAGGTATGTCAAAGAAAACTAAATAAAAAAGAAGCAAAAAAGGTGGCGATCCACGCAGACAGAGAAAGAAGTAGATGAAGGATGGTTACAGTCAGAAGTAACAGGAAATGATTACAAAAAGGTAAAGAAATAAATATTATGTCTGAGAAGGTGGTAAAAATAGACGTGGGTGGGGAAGCAGTACAGCACAGCAGAGGAAAACAAAACTGAAGAGAGCAAAAAAGACAAAGTGGGCGGAGAAAAAAAAACAAAAAGGAAAAAGAGGAGGAAGAGAACATAACATTAGAGAGGCCAAATCTGTCAAAACCAACTGCACTAACAGGCAGGGAGATGCCGGCAGAGTCCGCCCAGGACTGAAAGGTGGGCGACCGGAAGGTAAAAATAAGATCCGGCTTGTCTCTGATTCATCTCAAATTTAGAAGCGGGTGTGGGCACCACTTTTTAAGACCTGAACCATATCAGTCTTTTGGCCGATTACATTGTATAAATTGGTTTTTAGAAAGTTCTTACTGCAAAACCACAGAAAATCAATTCTAAACCCCATTTGAAGGTGGTTTGAAATGTGATTACGATTGGATTTTTATCTACGTATCTCAGTCTGGATGCTCAAAACACATTTCAAAGTGATGTCACATCCAAATTGGCAGTAGTGCAATGAGCAATCAATACTGCTACTGGCACGGTGCGACGGAGAGCAACTGGATCTGTGGTGTACTGCAGGGAAAACCTCATGGGCACAAGATTCAAGGAAAAATACCCAAGATTCCCCATTGGGCTCTCACAAGAAGAATGCAATAATTTAGCAAAATATTCAACTTTTGTATCAGGTCCAAACACACCAAAACAACATAAGCTGTCAGTCTTGTAACCATGGCAACAGGCAAAATGCTAAACAGCTGTTTAATACAGCGTAAAGTCACCAACATGGCTACACCAATCAGCACCAATGCAATGGTGATGATTCAACTCACAAATCACATTCAACCTGATCGTTAGTATGTTCTGTCCTAAAGATCTGAGAGACATTTCTGATTGGCCTGCAAGCCCAACAAAGTCTTTAAAGGTGTGCTTAAGCGATAAACCTTTTACATTACAAATAATCAGAAAGCAAAGATCAGATTTAGAGGTGGAACGAGATTGCCCTCATCCATAAATCAATCCAATGGATTCAGGAAAAAGCGTCTGATAATTATAGTCAGAGGAAATTGTGCCCTCTAGTGGCAGTAAGAGCAATTACAAGCAAACTGTCAGTGACATCCATCAAAGGTGATGAAAGGGTAGTATAAATTATGTATTTCAGCCATAACTATAATGTTTTAATCCTAACCAAGTGATCTCATTGCCTAAATCCAAGCAGGAAGTGATACAAATTTCTTAGTAAAAACAGTTGGCGCATCTTTTCCTGCACGTAATTGTGCCACATCCATCCCCGTTTCCAAGGTTCAAAGTGATCAGGGCGCTCCTGAAATCTATCAGAGCACTTTGGTGCCCCCTAACAAAGGCTTATTCAGCATCCATCTTACATCCTGTCTCTTCTCTCAGCTCTTTCCAGCGAGAAATAGTCAGTTGACTCTCGTCTTATTTCTTGTTCTCTCACTTTCTTTCTTTCTTTTCCTCACTTCCTCCTATAATGTCCGCTTGGGTTTCTTTGATGAATCAGATCAGCCATGGTGCGCATTCATAACAACTTGTGCATTGATATCCAGTTGCTGGTGTGTGATGCGGGGTCGTAATACAAAAACCAGCTGTCACATGATGCTCCGGGCTGGAGCACAAAGTTGTGAAGTAGTTTATCAACCTTGGGATGCTGTAGGGCAGTTTCCCAATCCTGGTCCTTGAGGACCACTGTCCTGCATGTTTTAGAGGTGTCCATACTTAACCACACCCGACTCAGATGAATGGCTCATTAACAGGTTTGCAAAGAACTTGAAGAGCAGTTCAATTAATCCACATCAGGTTTGCTGGAGTTGGAAGGAACTAAAACATGCACTGAGAAACACTGCTATAGGGCAACAATGGCTCCAGGAATGGGCACAGTGAATGTCAATGTGCCATCAAAAATGAGTCAGAAGAACAGTTTTAAGATCAGAAACTTATGGAGGATTGCTTTAAAAGGAGACAATTGTATCTCTGAGATGCCAATTACTTTTCTGCTGTCAGTAGGGGGTGGTAGTTTAGCAAACACATCTACAGATGGTATCTGAGGTATGGGGTGTTAAACTCCGCTATCCTGCAGGTTTTTGTTGTTTCCCAGCTCCAACACACTTGATTAAAATCAAATGGATCAAACAGCTGTTTGTCAACTTCTTCACAATGACCCATTAATTTCAGTCAGGTGCGTTGGAGCAGTAAAACAACTAAAATCTGCAGCATGGTGGCCCTCGAGGATCGGAATTTGACACCGGTGATCAAAGACTTTTTATGCATTAAACCAAAAATCTGGCATTTATTAATATTTTCTATTTGCACTCTGCCGCCATTGGTGGACTCCTGTCAGCCTTCTTTTGTTTGTTTGTTTTTTTTGGCCAATTTGACCTCTAAAATCAGAGTTCTGTTCGTCATTGAGATATCTCAGTCTGATTGGTTACTCAACATAGATAATTGTAGAAGGCCAGGAAAAACAACAACAGACAGGCAACTTGTCCCACCACAAGTCCTGTCATTTGTTATCCTGATTTCTACAAACCAAGCAACACTTTCATAGTGACGTGACCATGTTGAGTGAAGAAATTGAAGACCACTGCTGTTTGATATAAAAGAAAAACCAAAAGGTCATGCTGCTATGTTACTTTTTCTCTATAATCTTCCACTTTCACATTCTGTATAATGTCTACATCCTGGGCAACACTTGGTCATCTTATCAGTCTATTTATGTGCTGTTTGTTTATACAGATTCTGGCAACACGAGAAGACCTAGCAAGAGGCCTCTGCTTAGTGCTGGTTCTTAATGTGAGTTTGGTGTAAGTAAAAGGGTACAGTCAGATGACCCATTTGTTCATTGTATCTTGAGGACTTGTTAGGTGGAACATAATCCTATGCCTCAGGGTTGGTACATCAATTTTCTAGTTAATGTTGCTTTTTACATTCATTTTTTACAGTGTAGTGTAAAACAACTCATAATCAACATATAAAACATTAAATGTAAGAAATGCATTGAAGAAATTCAACTCTCCTAATCCAATAGAAATAGAGTTGTATACCTTTTAACCATTTAAAACAATTTGAAAATTCAAGAAATGTGTACATGGTGCTACTAAATGCAGTTGCACACATTTAAAACATATTCTGCTTTGAGGGTTTCTATGCTTTCAACTATTTCAATATTTACTCACATTAAGGATTTGGAAACTCCTTCCACCACTTTCCATGTCATATTGCATCTTTCTCAGAATCCCCCTTGCAGCAACATGCAGTAGTCCATCATTAAAGTCAAAAGTTTGAGAGATGTGTGACCAAGAGAAGTTGAGTGTAAAAAGACAGCGGCACTAAAGCAGGGTTAGAGGAAAGGTAAACAGTTGAATATCCACGCTTCAGATACCAGCCACGCTCCTCTTGAGTGCAGCCCAGCTATATGGCTGCAGGGAACTGTGGTGGGAAAATCAGGGAGGGGGAGGAGGGATGCTATTGGTGTTTGGGGTGTAAAGGTATGCCGGTCACTCCCACTTGTATTCACACAAACACACACTCTCACACACACACAGAGCAGTTTAGGACAACCTACCCCAAGCCCCCCTTTCTCTGTCCAGACAAGCAGGCCAAGCACTCATGCATTACTAACCTGTATATTGTGTGTTTGAATGTGGGATCATGTGTATCTTTCATTCAGGTATTTATATGTTACTTCAAAACCAATTTTATTTTCTTCTGCTATGTGCAAACGTTCTAATAATAGACATATTATTTGTATAAGTATGACAATCGTTTGAAAACTGAGCTCCGTGTCGTTGCGTATAAATCTGCATCTTTGTGCGTTTGTGTACAGTGCACCCATTCATGGATAAACCCAACCATCCTCGACAATATGCACCCTGGTTGTGTCAAATTTGGGTCACCCTTTCTCCTCTCCCCTTGGAAGACGGACGAGAAAAGACAGATATTAACAATACCCCTCTTTCACTACAACTAGGGAGGAGGTGGGGGAGTGCTTGTTTGTCTACATACACTACATGCACACTGCCACAAGTGTGTTTGTGTGTGTGCGTGCAAACACACACATACGCAACACAACATCTCATGCCTGTGTCCTTGTGGTTTAACATGCACAACTGATCAATCTATTACAGAGAAAGGGGCTGGTGTTTGTTAGCGTGGCTGTACCATGAAAAAGATGGCTGTGACCTAGTAGGATACACTTGGTGGTTAGCGACCTAGTTTATATCGCTTATGAAGAAACAACATGGAGGTTCTCATTCAATTTTTAAACTCAAATTCTTGCCGATTATCTGAGGAATATCTGCGGTTAGCTACCTGATGTTTCTGATAGTAGGCGCACATACAAGACAGTTTTTTTTTATATCAATGAGAAAAACTAGCTAAAGGCTAAATACAAAAGGAGATACTATGAAAGTTGAAGAGTTTTGAAGACTTTAGTTTGGCTCCAGTTTATAAGTACAAACCAATTTATAGCACATGTACTTATCTTGAACAAATTAGTAACAATTATAACCCTCAGCTAAATCATTTTCAATAGAAAAACAACTTGGTTTTCTTGAGTAACTTCAGAACAATCAGTGCATGTGCGCTGTTTTTCTTATGGGAATTTTAAATCCTTTGGGGATCCCTAGTTTGATAAAAGATGCTTTGGAGTATTTTTATTTTTTTTATCCAAATGAGACCTGAATCTTTATGTCTGGTTGCAAACTCATGCAGGAAGTTTAACATATATTACATGTGTTCTAAACCCAGTCATCCATCCATCCATCCATCCATCCATCGCCATTCATCTGTAACAGGTCGAGGGGTCAGCAGTCTGAGAAGAGACTCCCAGACTTCCCCTACAGTTCCTCTGGGGAGATACAGAGCCATTCATAAGCCAGCCGAGAGAAGTAATCTCCAGTAAGTCTTGGGTCTGCACTGATGTCTATTTCAGGTTGGAAAAAGTCTAGAACGCTTCCCAGTGGGACATCTGGAAGGCATCCTAACCAGATGCCAGAACCACTTCAACTCACTCATTTTGATCCAGAGAAGCACAAACTCCCTCCTGGATGACTGAGCTCATCAGCCTGTCTCTCAAGATGAGTACAGAAACCCTTCAAAGGAAGCTCATTTTAAAAAATTTAACATTTCAAAAACTTTTGTCAAAGATTATATTCTTTTGGCCACTACCCATAGATTAGAAAATATCAAAGTTCTTCTATCAGACCCCGGACCGAGCAGAAGTTGTGACAAGTTAAGAACGATCGTGGGCCATTGGAACAAGCATTAAGCAGGCATGTAAATGTGTTAATACAACTGAATTCATATGAAATCAAAGTTCTCAAATCTGGACACACATTTAAAATGCAAAAAATGAGTTGTATTTCCCTCCTGTTGCCAGTAGGGGCGGTATTGTAGGAGAGGAGCCCATGGATGTTATGAAAGGGTATAAACGCTCAACCTTTATGGTGGTTTTTATTTGGGGGGGGCTTGTTGTGAAGGAAGTCTGCCACACTCAGCTTAAAGGGAGTTAAAATATGGTAATATTCATTCATGGAAACATTTAAAAAATGAAAACGCAAATAAATTACAAGGTGATTAGTAAAAACATTTTTATTCTGAGAGTCTAACAGCAGACAGCCAAGTCATGACTAAGTCTAACTCCCTTTTTTCCACCTCCTGACAGGTTGGAAAGGTGTTTATCTGACATATTAGCAAATGTAAATTAATAATATGTATTCTACTCACACATTTACATTTAATTGCTGGTTAACCAGTGAAAGAAGATAAGTGTAATTAATGAGCATAACACAGTATTCTCTAATGGTGATATTGGTTTCAAAATGTAATGATGTAATGTAATTACTAATAAGCATAGGAAGTAATCAAGTGACATTTATATGTTCATTTTAATGTTGCCAAAAGTGATCTTGTGACAGTCGCAAAAAACACGCACACAAAACAAACGCACTGAACACTAACAGTAAAATACTGTATTTTTTACAATATAATGCACTCTTGTTTCTTGTTTCATCACAACAAGGCCAAACATGTTGGGCTTTGTACACAATGCTTTAACATGCTGACCGAGTCATAAAACACAATCTTCTGCCACGAGAAGAAAGAAAGTCGTACAACAGATGGTGTTGCTCCCACAGTGCCCCGATCTCACAGTCAATAGGTCAATCTAGGATTACATTCAGCGACTGAAGCAACTGAAACAGCCTAAATCCTGTGGCAGGCTCTTTCTATACATACACAAATATTCCCATAACAAGCCTCTCTTTTCCAAACACCGCCTTATGTAATGGAAAGCACACATTCACACTTGTATCGCCGGCCCTCCCGCTCCAGCAGCAGTTTAGATGACAGCTGAGAGGTGCTTGCCGACAGTGTCGACGTCTTTAACTCCTTCACCGATCAAATGCTTTAGAAGTGGATCTCAGCTAACTCTCATCCTCATTTATTCAAAGTGTATCTCATATATAAAATCTGATTGGCCAAATGATGGTATTCCAGCAGGACCAATCATATCAAGAAAATCACACCCTGGTGTTACTGGTTCAACTATTTTTACACATCAGAGGAAGAAATATGGTGGGGGAAAAAACTCACTTTTTCTTTCCAGAGATTGTCCTCCATTCTTAGAAATGACTTTCGCAATGATTCTCCCACCTTCAACTCAATGGAAAACAAATAAAATAACATTTCTACTATGTAAACAAACACCAAGATAAAAAGCTAAATATGATATACCACAGCCCTGCTAGCACTGGCTTTTGTGGCAAGCTAATTAGGCTGTTTGTTCTGGATATCAGTGATGGAAGAAGAATGAAGCCAATTTACTCATAAATAGCAACAATGCATGCTTATAATCTATTATACAGTGAAAAAGAAGTAAAAATACTTTTAGTTTGGATGTCTAAAGTATAGGAAGAGACAATGAAACAACTTCAGGTAAACAATACATGACCATGATATTTTTTTTAATTCAACAAAGACTAAGTCAAATTGCAGAGACAATGTGTGGAACCCCCCTTGCTGCTTTTATAGCAATTAAGAAGTAGCCAAGTGCTTCTAATTGATCATCATTAGTCTGAGTATCTCACAGTAAAACAGATATTTTGCCAGTTTGCTGGCCTTGACAATTTGAGAGTGTGTTGACACAATATCAAAGATCATAGCTTAGATGGTCATAGATCATTTTGACGCCTATTTGAGAAGGGTTATGAGGTCATTTACAAAAAAAAACCTGGAGTCCGTTTTTCTAAAATGATTAAGATTTTTCACAAGTGTAAAAATATTTGGCAAAGCTGCCAATATTCCAAAAAGTGGATGCCCCAGCATCAGCCCAAGGTCAGACCAGGTAACAGAGAAACTGAAAAAAAAAAAAAAAACTTCATCATAAACTCTCCAGACCTCAGTTAACATGTTAGAGTTCATGACAGTGTAGTTAGATGAAGACTGAACAAGCAAGACTTGTTTGGAAGGGTATCAGGATGAAGTCTCTTCTCTCTTAGGTTTCTAGACAGATGAAACCAAAGTGGAGATGTTTACAGCACCATGTTTGAAGTAAAACAAACATATCATGTCAGGACAAACACATCCATCCAATTGCCCATCACAGCGGTGGAGGGTTGAAGATTTAAGCTGGTTTTGTAGCAACAGGACTTGAGTCGACCATGAACTCTTCTGGATACCAAAGTATTGCAAAGTTAAATGTGAGGCCATCTGTCTGGCAGCCTAAAACTTGCTGAAATTGGATGAAAAAAACAGGACAATGATCCCAAACACAGCAGCAGATCTACAACAAGTGATTGAAAAGTGATTGAAATGCTGTGTTGGGACCTTAAGAGAGCTGTGAATAAACAAATGCTGGCTCACTGCGATGAACTGCAGCAATGTTGTAAAGAAGTATCGGCCAAAAATCTGAGCGAGTGATATCATACAGACAGAAAATGAACTCAGCTTATTGCCACTAAACATGGTCATACAAGCTTATTGAATTATGGAATGTACTCAGTTTTCCAAATACTGTTTCTGGTTGTTTGTCTGATGTTGTTTTTGCTTCATTTTAAGACTTGGTAACGATTATCGTAGTTGATATTTCATGTCCTGATATGTGGAACAGAAAGGGGCTGTACTTTTGTTTTTAACATTCAATTCACTTTAGCTTTATTTATATAGCGCCAATTCACAACAGTCATCTCAAGCCACTTTACAGACATCAATTCAGGCCAATTCATGGTGATCAAATTAAAACAAATCCACATCAGTCCAATTCATGACGACTGTGTTAATACAACTTTACGATATTGTTTCAAATTTGCATAATGCATATGTAATTCATTTTGGTTATTTATATCAACCTGTTGTAATCCAGCATAATATTCCATGCATGACACTATAAGATGTCATTTTTATCCTCATTCGTCCCAGTAACTGTCAGAACGATATGTTGGAATACATCTTTAAATCAAAGCAGCATGGCATGGCAACAGCATCTCGCACGCTGACATAACAGATCTGGTCTTAAGCTGTCAAATCTAACAAAAGTAGATGTGTCTTGTGTGGGAAACTCAAGCTGCCAGATGTTGGTGCAAACTGTCAAAAACCCAGTTAGGTTCCATAAAAGGCCCCACGTGGTAGGTTAACATGAATGGAAGAGCAAAACGCGCAAATGGCAAAATTATGCAGATAGACGACACGTCAAATCCTTCAAATCGCTTTATGAGTCTGTAAAATTCAAGCAAGAATCATCAGACTGCAGTAAAATATGATTCTGTTAAAAGCATGAACTCATTGAGAGCATTTACCAACAACGAAGAGAGCGCCAGGAGATACACTGAGTGCTGAAGAGTAGGTACAGCATACAGACAGAAAGTGTAGAAATCTGGCTGTGTTGTATCACGGCTGCACAATAATGTGCACAATACTGGGCTTTAATGTAAGTTGCAAGTAACAACACTTTGTTCACCTGATGTTAAAATTGGCAGGTGTTCAGCCTTGTTTCTGAACAGTATGATGAAGTGCACTGTGAATGTAATCATAAAAGAGTTTTAACAACATCAAGCTCGCTCTGATTCGCCCACTCCCACACAGATACGTGTCTTCAGCTGCACACTTCAACCACTAAGAGATAGACGATACCTCCAGATCTGAAACGTGAAGCCAATGTCTAAGAAACTTAAAACTGCATTGTCTTTCATAATCAGCAGGGGGGGTCTCTGATTAGAAAGAGAAGGCAGAAAAAGAAAAAGCTAAAGGCCCATTTATGTGCCAGTCTCCTGCATCGGTTTCGCATGTAATTTGGTGTCTTTTAAGGGTCCTAGCAGATCCGTCACTCAACGCAGAAGATGAAGTAATAACACCGGAGAATCGTCGGGGCAGTGCTGAGCAGAAACAAACCTGAGAAGAGGAAGAGGAGGAATGGGAAGGACAAATATGTAGACGAGGACGAAAACAGTAGAAATTGCGCACGCTTTTGACGTGAGGCTATGCGAGTGTTCAGGGCGTGTTTGGTGGTTGGAAGCAATGATCGTGGGAGTTAACTATGAACTGCACACTCGTGGAGGTCAACCATGGCAATGAAAAAGATGCATGGAAGTATGAGGAGGGCGACGCATGAGAACGTTTGAAACGGACGTCCCTATTTACATATGTACGGTAGCATAAATGGGCCTTTACTGTGTGTTAGAATTAAATCATAAATTTTCCATGTATATGTGCAGAAAAGCTGTAAATGCAATTTTATATTTCTTCCTATCAGGTTTTACTTCATTTTAACACATTTTGGCAGAAAAATGGTTTGAGTATTGTTCTCTGAGGTGGCAGGGCAGGGTCAGTACTGAGAATGGGATGACATAAAGCAGCCACATGGGCCTGTATTCATTCAAATGCCAAGCTTCACAAAGTTTGTGCTAGTTGTGAAGGAGAAGAGGAAGAAGCAGGGCTCTCCAGCTCCCATTCCAAATCAGGATGTCCACTTGGACAATGCACCACACAGTCCAGTTATGTGTGACAGCAAGGGGGACATGCAGGGTTCCTCAGTGCACAGGAACACCAGAAGTGATGCGTATGAAGTGTAAAATGTAGAACTGTTCTGTGAAGTTTCACACAGAGTTACAGAAATGTCTTGCAACATGAGAATCAAAATGTCATCGAGTCGTATATTTTACGTTTCAAGTGTTTGTTGAGTCTATGTTTAATCATTTGTTGACATTTCTGGGAGATTTTCTGATGGTTTTATTGCTCTCTAACTGTTGTCTTATGATCTATGAATTAATCATTTTCCCAGTCGTTTTGGGCCATTGTTGCACAATGTTTTTTTCTATTTTTCCGATCCCGCAAAGGGGAAAAAAAAAGGAATTTGGTAGCAGCGTTGTCGTGTAAACGGCCTTCGACTGTGAGGTTGGATTTTATGACTTCCGAGTTTAAATGTTTTGTAGCATATTATGTACCATGCTAATTTCAGCTGTTTTACCTTTGTTAGCTTCTTCAAACTGGACCCCGTCAAAGCTGAAGCATTATTAGGTTTCTCATTAAGTTTGTTCACTTCTTGCTCCACAGTTTATTGTCTTCATACAAACTGTGAGCTTTTACACTTAATAAAAGATCACTGTGGCCTTTTAACCAAAGGAGGGAAAAAAAGTTATTTCTTGGTGCATGATCTGTCATTCCCTGCTCATAGCCAGTCAAGCTAAAAGTCAGCTGATTATTATGATTATACCCAAACAAATTGCAACAAACTACATCATGCATAACACACTTTCTGCTTTCTTTATATATAGGATTTAATTTACAGATAATATGGTATCTCGTTTACGGGCCCATTTTCTTTTTTGGATTTTTGTATATGTTACATTTTTGATGATTTTTTGGGGGGGTAAATATAAATAAAAAACCTCTTTGGGCTTTAACCTGTGCCTGCGTATCCTTCACTGCTCGGTCCATCACAGACACCTACCTGGATTGAGACTCCCATGGAAAAGATCTATGTTTATGACTGAAACCATCTCTAATGCCCAGATATACACACTGTGTATTAAGGTGACACTCAAGTTGACAATCTCCTGTTCTATAAACGCTATATAATTCCCTTTTATTGATCAAAGCTGGCAATAAAGTAAAAAAAAGAAAACGCTGATTTGATCATCAGACAAGCAATAGGTACATCCTAAAGACCTTAAAAGGAAAAAAATACCCTGACTATTTCTTAGTTCTCATATGAACTGCATCTCAGTCATAAAAAAAAAAAAAACAACCTTGCGTGAGTTTGATATATTTATTTTAATACAACAATGATGAGGAACCACGATAGTCATTTACTCCCTGAACTAAATGTTTGCAATTTCGATGAATCAGGAATTTGTCGGCAGTTCAACGTCAGATTTCTTAAAATCCATGAATTACTTTATTAATCAGCGTTAACGTTCCACTGACATTTAAAATTTCTCTTTTGAGGGTCTTTTGAGTGTGATCATTGATCCATTGATTCAATTTCTGCTTCCTGCTTTTAAATGGGGCATTTAGGTCAAGGATGGAAAAGCAATGACCGTTAAACTATTTCAATGATCTAAACGGTGGTTCTACGTGATTTAAGGATGGAGAATTAAAGGCATTACAAGATTTGACTGCAGAGTCAGCACTGTGAGCATATTTCTTGGAGACTGCAGCAACAGACTGGTGAAGAGGCACTTTAAAGAGAAGAGCTTTATGGTACACCCAACAGGTATATCCAGCAGCTTAAGAGAGGTTACAGGGAAACCAAATGAGAGTACAGGTCTTCAGCGTGACCTTTTAAGTGTGTAGACTCTTTTATAGACTGGGTGAGGTGAAAAGAGTACATACATGAATATTAAAGACAAAGAACAAGCCTAACCTGTCAAAGTTAGGTATTAGTTCTGAAAACCTGGAGCTTCAGAGGGAATAAAATCATCAAAAGTAATAGGAGAGGGCAGGTTACCTTCGGGTTAGTGTTTGATTTAGTGATTTTCATTTGACAGAAGTCCCGTGACCCAGAAGTCATTGCTGTGGCACTTGTAGATGGTGTAAATTGTTGGCCAACTATAAAACCATCAATCCAATTGCTTGTTATCTATAAAGGACAACAAAGCAAAAAAACATTCTCGAACAAATGAAATCAATTTAAGTAAGTAAAGTAAGTTTATTAATTAAGTCCTTTGACACCAGTCATACAGCGCTGTACACAAAGAGTGAAATGAATAACAAAAATGATCTGCCATGATAGCCATACAAAAAATACAATGAGACAACAAAATACACATTGCTAAAAAATACAAATCATTTAGATCTAATTTTCATAATGCCATGTGAAAGTGAAAGAATATTGTGTTCAGTATGCATTTATGGTGTTTAGGTGCCGGTCTGAGCTAAACTGGAACACATTTGTTTGGTTGAGGAAACAAGGGATTTTTTTCAGGGTGTTTTTTATTTTAGTTTTAAAGGAACTAAAAATTGTTTTTCCCATTTTCGTTCCCTAAACTAAAATGGAAAAAAAAAAATGCTAACAGGCATCGAGATTTTCTATTCTATTCTACAGTCATTTAGCAGACGCTTTTATCCAAATGACCTTACATCTGAGTAATACACCAGTAAAGCCAACACTGGAGGCAAGGAGGGTTTAAAGTGTTTTGCCCAAGGCACACAACGATAGTTGACTGGGGGAGCAGGATTTGAACCGCCAACCTTCCGATCATTGGATGACCTGCTCTACCACCTGAGCCACTGTTGCCTTTTGATTTGATTTAGATTCTTTCATCTGACAAATGATCTCTGCTCCGTGTATGATTTATTAACCTACAGATACGAAGTTGTGTTAAATATGTTTAATCATCATGATAAATACACGCAGTATAAAACATTTCCTTACTTTGTTTCCCCCTTTTTATTAACAAAACGAACAGTTAGGTAGAGAGTTTATGGATGACCAACAATTTACCCCATCTATAGACGATCGCTGCTCTTTAACATGAGCTGAATCGACTATTTAACTCCATTACGGGGGCTCAAAACATCCTTGATGTTCTACTTAAACAGCTTTGTTATCGTAGCCCATAATAATCGTAAGTGAGATGAATTTTTAAAAGAAAGGTACAATAATATTACATACCATGCTGCTGACTCCCCTTAAAACATTTCCCTCCTTGCATCAGGCCCAAGCTGGCAAAGTGCCTCCATTTTTCATGAAAACAGAACCATTATGTTTCAGTCATAAACATAATGAAGCATACCGATTTTAAGTCATACTTTTAAGAATGAACTTATTCAATCAAACTGACACATTAAGGTAAATTTGTGTGCATAACCTAATCAGGAATAAATAAGAGAGGAAACAGTTTGTCCCATGAAAACCTAGAACGCTAATCTTTCTGTGTTGCAGTGTTTAGGATCACTGTTGCACACTTAGCAGCAACAGTCTAATAACCCTTGCATAAATCTTCCTGCAGTGGAGAGCTGAATCTCAGCAGAAGAAAAAAAAAAAAAAAGCTAGCAGATCCGTCTAACACCGGAGGACGACAGCCAGCTTCATAAATATGGAGGGTAGAGTGTTGAGGAGCTGGTAAGAGTATGAATATTTTACAGAGCTGAGGCCAATGGGAAAGTGATGGTGAGGATGGCCAGAGAGAGAATACAGCTGCTTGCTTCGCTGTTATATAACACACGTCCAAAACAGATGGACACAAGCAGCACAAAGACTTGGACACTAGGATGGAAACGGAAATCTTACACACACACACATGGACTGGCACAAAACACACAGCGGCATAGATGAGTACAGACAACAGGAAAAGATGAATGGCCACACACATGCAGTTGTCCACCCACAACTGTATTCATCCATCTTATTTTCACCATACACAAGATGCCAGCCTGTCTCACACAATACTATACACACATAAACACACACGAGACAAGAGACGAGACACATAGAGACCCAAGGATGCAACGAGATGCGCTGCAGAGGCACACAAACACGAACCTTGATGAACAATGTTCCTTTCACCAACAAGTGATTAAAGGTGAAAGTCGTGAAATGAACAAAAACCATTAGTTGATTTGAAACTTCTGCTGGAGACTCGTTTGTGCTTCACAGCTCCTCCTTTGCCCAAACTATTGAGTGTACAGCCGGAGAAAGAAAAAAAAAACACCCCCACAAAAACATTTCCTTGCTTTTCAAACTCGGATGATTCACGCTAAGAGAACAGAATCAAACTGTACTGATCCCTTGCAAGGCAATCATCATCTCAGTCTAAAAATACTAGATATTGTTCCAAAGGAGGAGTGAAACTCTTCAATTTAGCCGTTTTCCTCCTTTTTAAAGATTTTTTCTAGTCCGAACGTTAGCCTGATGTGTGCAGATTGGGTCCTTGATGTGTTTAGGGACGCAAATCAGTCACAAATGAGACATCTAGAATTGCCTCAACTATAAATATAATACTTCGTTTCATCAGCACGCTACTCCTGCAGAAGCAACTACACAGATATATACACATCCTGCAATGACTACAGATACAGAAGGTAATCAGAAAGTGCAAACAGACTTCAGTAAACAGAGCTCCCTGTGCAAAATGCAGCTAAATCAGGTGCTTTTCAACTTGAGGACAGCAAATTTCCAGAGAAATTAGGAGTGAAGGACTGTGATGAATACCAGTCTTTAACTGTGCAAACAGACTAATGTTTCATCACCACTGTGTATTCATCATTGTCAGACTGGACAAAGACACGCATCTCTAATTGGTCTCAGAAGCCAGGTACATGAAAAGCAGGCTTGCACTCAAATATGGCCCCAAGAGCACAGATATCTTGCTCATGAAATGCTGAATACGATCCTAGAGGCAGAGACGGTGGCTCATGTCTTCTCTCCTGTGATTGGTCCTTGTTAGGAAAGCTCATTTTAAAGGCCTTGGAAAGCATCATCAGCAAAAGAGTTTCAGTTTGTTTTGACTGATGGACAAACATGAAGTGGCAGGACTGTAAAGTTGATGGAAAGAAAATAATCTGTTTCAAGCAGCACCACTGATCGTCACTGGCCCTTACTGTGAGTAAAACTACTAATACTGGCATTAACAGTCATCTTTACTATCCAATCTCTACTACTATTACATTTCTGACCACTCCTGTCTGGTAGTGTAACCCCCACTAGGCCAAATATTACAACAATGCTAGTGCACATACATAACTGCAGACTACAATATAAAGTACTGTTGATAATATATACTGTGTAGTTATTGAACCAGATCAAAATAAAAGATAAATGTATTTTATCAGAAATTTCCAGCTGACAAGTCTAATTGCGCACAGTTGCTTCAACTATTACTCATGCCACAAACTGGATCTGCTGGACTGGAGAGTGTAAAAAAAATTATCCTACTGAAGTAAGTGAGGAAACACAGAGGTTATGCTACTTTCACTCAATCTCTTCTGGTATTTTTTTTGGGTCTCTATCACAGCAGGAACTCTTTCCACGTCAAAGGCACTTGCTCCTTTGAAGAGCTTATTTGCATAGTGTTATTCTTATGGAGCATGTGGTTTGTGTGAGGAAACGCTTATCCTGGAGCTTCTTATTTCCTCTCTGGTCCATCACTGCATGGGAAAATAAAGGTGAAATCACAGCAAAGACTTTCTTTTAACTTACTTAGAGGATGATTTTGTCAAATCTGGACTTTTCGACAGCAGCAAAAAGTCAAAGTCTTCTCAAAATGACAACCGGATAGCATTTTGTCTTTATGGACAGTAAAAATTTCACTGTTTGACAAAAAAAAACCCACAAAATTAGTCTATTAGAGAATCTTTGAGGTGAATTTAGTTGTATTAATAAAATGTGGGGTTCCCCAGGGATCAATTTTAGGCCCAATACTTTTTAATCTGTACATGCTGCCACTTGGGGATG
>JBBBVU010000005.1:20215509-20231667 GCA_037177055.1 Atherinosoma microstoma
CAGCAGAAATAAACATGTTTACAGCCTGGTTCAAAAACCATTTTAGCTTTAATAGCTCAAGTTTACCTTCATGACAAATGTGGGGGGAGTGAATTTATTTATTACTCATTTGTTTAGATGTTATCTAATCTGGAAATTCTTCATAATTAGGGACGTGTCCCTTTGATTGACAGGTGCCAGATATCCGGCAGCAAGGAGGCAGAGGGTAGCGCTAGGCAACAAGGCAGCTTTGCCACACACACGTATGTTCAATGTTTTCTGAAATTTGCAAAACAATTTTGTCTATTTTTTTTAAAACTTTGTTGGAATAATGAGATGAAGAAGAAAGAATTAATTCATTTTTTAACAATAAAACTTCACAGTTAGTAGGCTATTGTGTGTTAGAAAGATAAACGCACAGAGAGAAAACTGGAGTTACACCCAGAAGACTTATTTTCTCAGGTCTTCACCCCAACCCCTTACAATGTTACAAACTTTCATCAGATACCTGGATATACTAATAAACTGGCTGTTACCAGGTAAAACAGCTAAATGTACCCTCTCCATTCCTTGACTTTTCCTTCCAATATTTTTTATCCTAGATATTGTGGATTTATTCCATTAGCTTTTTGGTTGAAACAAACTATGTTCTACTTTTAAAGTTACACAGTTTATTTGGGATGGTGTCTTTTTTGTTTGTTTGTTTTTTATATAACACTATTAGTGTTTTATCTGCAGCAGACGGCAGTCAGAACACTCTCAGTTTGGAGAATCGGGGAGCAACTCTGATGGTGCAGCAAAGCTAACAGAACAAGACCACAGCCATTCAACTCTTGTATCAGACAGTTGTTTACTGTGTCACTATTTTCTCAAATGAAGGATGCCCATGTTTCTCTGCACCACTACGCTGGACGGTGGCATCCCTGTTGATCAGCTGGGTCCATCAGGAGTTGTGTCAGGCTTGTTGGATAGCTTACTGGGATTACTTTTACAAAAACATAAGTGATAGTTTGTCATTTTTATATTCTTGTAATTGGTTTGGGATCAGAGTGGTACAATCTTGAGTCACAGCTAATTGATGTAACCTTGTGAGTTAAGGATTCACTTGTTCATTCGCTGCTTCTCTCAGGTCATTAAGGTGGTCATGCTGTCATTTAGCCCCGTTGTTCACTCAACAATAAACTGTGATTGCTTTAATGGAAAAAGGACGAGCAAAGGCCAAGATGGCACGAGACAAAGACAAAGAGTGAGGGGAAAATAAAAAGAAATAGTACCCGAGAACAACATGGAAAGCCTTGTTCCCTTGAGTACTTATTTGCATATACACACACACACACTCAGGCTGAACATTACAGACAGAGCTGCATCTTCCGTAAACAAGAGATCATCATTAAAATGACACCATTCCACCTTGAAAAGCAAAAACAAGCTAGAATTTCCATGGACTACTTACTAAAATGTAAACACACCTTGTTTTGCGTACACATTGTCCAACATGACAAATACAACAAATCACGTTTAAACAGCCTTCATCCGCTCAAGACGCTTTGCACGAAACCACAAAATACTACCTTAAACAACAACCCTGCAAGGTGAATCCAACACACATCATCAGCAGTGTTCTTCTGAGCCAGCAAGCACACACACACACACACACACACACACACACGCACACCCTACGGTACAATATAAACACAAGATCAAAGGGAAAAATAACACACACCCATTCACACACAGAATATCTGCATGCAAACACACAGACACACTGATTTAAAGTGGCCATCACACACCCATATCAGCGCAGTCCACATGCATGTAAACACTTTCAAACCGCCCCCACCTCAACGCCTTTCCCACCCACTTAAAAAACAGCACACATTCTTGCCCCCCCCACCACACACATACACACACACCGTCTTTCAATCCGTCCATCCAACCCTCCTCTCCTCGTCTCCATCCATCCTTACCTTGCAGCAGGCTCTGGAGGTTGAGCTGCGCCTGCTGGTGCAGCTCCTCGACACACTCCGGCCTGCTCCACGAGCCGAACACGTTCACGCTCTGTTGCCATGGAGACCTGAAATGGGCCGCGCTGCCGCCGCTGCTGCTGCTGCCTCCGCCGCCGCCGCTGCTGTGGTTGCCATCGCCGTGGCTACTGCTGCTGCTGCCACCGCGCCTTCCGCTCTCCGCCTCTAGACCGCTGGTGGCTGTAGAGAGAGAGAGAGAGAGGGAGGGAGGGAGAGATGTTGAGAGGAGGTGATGGATGAATGGAGAGATGAGGGAGGGAGGGAAAGAGAGAGGGAGGGAGCAAAATAAGGAGGGGGGGGACAAGATTATTGTAAGTGAAGTGGGAAGAGAGAGAAGGAGCAAAAAATAAAAGTAAAGAAAAAAGAAAGGGGGGAGAGAAATGAGGGAGGATGGAGAAAAAAGGACATGCAGATGAAGGTGGATGGGGAGGAATGGGGAGAAAAGGGATGACAGATGAAAGGAGGGGAAGATAGTTGAAGGACAAGGTAAAAAAAAAAAGAGTTCACGAGGAAACAAGAGTTGAAGAAAAAGAGGGGAGGGAGAAAGAAAAGGAGAAGGAGTAGAAGGAGGAGGAAGGGTAAAAAAAACACATGTAAATAAAAATGTATGAATTTGCATAACTAATACCCAGAGACGTAGGTTACGTAACACAGTGTTGTCAGGGAGAATAAGGGCCAAGGAAGGAAGGGAGGAAGGAAGGAGGAAGGGAGGAGGAAGGGAGGGAGGAATTATAGAGGGCAAAGGAATGAATGAGAGTTTAGGGAGAAAAGAAAGAAAGACAGGTACAGAACGGATTTGGAAGAGAATCAGAGGGGGAGTACTTAATTAGCAGAGAAAAAAGAGTGGGAGGCAGTTAGAGGGAAAGTCAAGGGAGGAGACAGGAGGAGGAGGGAAGGAGAGGGAAAGGATGGATTAGGGCAGGGAAGTATGAAAGAAGGAGACAAAAAGGGATTGTGGCTTTAGGAGAGAGAGAGAGAAGGGGAACAAGAGTTGGAGGAGGAGGGAAAGAGGGATGACATTTAAGGGGAGGAGAAGAGAGGATCGTAGGTCGAGAGAATGGAGTTATGGTGATTTTAGGAAAAAGAGAAATTTGCAAAGCATCCCCCTCATCACTATTAGACCAAAACTCTAAATAAATCACCGCTAATGGCCGTTAAGTATTGACATAAATGAGTCGTCGCCTGTAATCAGCGCTGATGAAATGATTTGACGGCAGCTGACAGAACGTGACCGATAAAGAGAAAACATCCCAAATGTGATATCAGTTGTTAAATGGAGCAGCCGGGCTTTTTAAAGGGGAACACAGATGAACTCCAGTCTGCAACAGGACATAATTAGCATCACTGCAAAGCTAGATGAGCATCTGCTTTAACCTGAGTCGGTTAAAACAGTGTTCAGAACCTACTAGCTGAACTAAGGCTTAATTGGTGGACTTGCTATGTGCAATACTGCTTATTGCCCACTAGTCACACGTCATTTAACATATAAATGCAATTTTTTCACACAGACATACATCGTACGGTCTCTGAAATAATCAGTGATTTATCATCAAAAATAAATCCCCATAGAAATGAATAAGGAGAATAGTCAGACCTATAGAATAACTCAAATTTAACAGAGCAAAGGAAGCTGCAAAATTTACTCAGAAATTATTTTTTTAACCTTACAAAGTCCCCCCAGTTTTCACTCTGCAGGTATAATATTCAAATCAAGTTGGAGGAAAATTAGTCTTCTATCAGACAAATAAGCTTTGTTCAGAATAATGTTTTTTTTTAGGCTGTAAGGTTGAACATCCAGCGGCCACAAGACTCCAACATGAGGAGGATTTCCAGAGAAAACCAAAAAGACGTGAACTTCACATTGTTCACGATGGCAAAACATATCAAAATGAGTTGGTTTTTGCCCAAATAACAGAAATATCAGACAAGATTTGAGTGTAATTTCAGTTCTAGTCAGGTGGGATGAGGCATCTCCTCCCTGCATGTGCATGGAAATTACATACACTTTCACATATTCAACTAAAACTAGTGATGGGACGTCCCGTCCCGAGGCTGCAGGCCACGTGTCAAGCAGAGGGGGTGACATCAGAGGGGTGACATCACTAATAATATCCGAAGCTTCGCTGACCGTGACTGGTTCGGAAAGTGGTTCAGATCTCGCCACGTGCCTCATCTGTGCCATGCGAAAGGGGTTTTTTGAAGGCCTGAGAAGCCTTAAAAAGTGTACACAAACCCCATCATATCATCATAACAGCTTAATCTATTTCATTCTTCTGTCCAGTGGATGGCTCTGTAGAGCAAATGCAGCCTGAAATAGCTTTGTCCTCGAGTGAATCAATTTGATGAAAAGCCTCAATGCTCCATGAGTCTTCATCTGCCCATCACTAACTAAAACTGCCATAATCCATGATTAAAGCAACCAGGTAGGAGCCAAATGCAGGATACACAGAACACTGAGTGGAAGGGCGCTAAGCCATGACTGGAAAAGACAAACCCACCAGTGCCAAGAAAGAAAGATCTGACTGAGAACAAAGCAAACCTAAAGGCAGATTTCTACCGGACGCGTAAGCGGTGCGTTGCGGCCGCGATGCGGCCTCGGCAACTAATAGCCCCTGTTTTAGTCAATGGTGTAGTTCACACCGGGCGCGTGTCTGATGCGTCCCAGATGCGCCTCGTTGGCTCTCCACTAAATATAGAAGCCGGTTCTATTTTTGACGGAGCACACATCCAGAACACATCAAACTCAGCAGCTCAGATCGGACCAGACGGTAAAGTTGGACCTGCTCTAACACACCTGACTCAAATTACACGAATCCAACAGTTTATCAAGTTCTGCTCAGTGGCTTCATTTGAACCAGGTGTGTTGAAACAGGGAAACCTCTAAAACTTGCAGGACTTGCGGCTCTCTGGGACCGAATTTGTCAACCCGTGCTCTAGTTATTGCAAAAAACTGTTGTTTAGAGGTACAACTGTATAGCTATAGCAAAACTGCAGATTATGCTATTGTTTGATTTCTGCATACTACAATTGGACTAAATGAGTACATGCTTTAAAAGAGCCTCGGTCTTTCTGAAGCCAGAAGTGGACATATTTGATTGATAGACTGGAGCTGCATAGGGATACTGGAAACTTAACAGGGCCAAAAAAATCATGTTTGCAGGTTAATTTTTATTTTGAATTATTTGACAAATAACCATCATTTTCACTTGAAGGAGTGAATCAATTTTATGAAATCACAAAAGCTAGAACGGCTAAAGAATTTAACATTTTCAGTATTAATTGATCGAAACCAAATGACATCGTCCCTTGTGATCATCAGTGATATTGCCTTTAAAGGAACGTCGTATTTGGTTTCTCATGATTATGTACATCTGAACTTGGTAGCATTTTTTTTCAATATTTTTACATCCAGTTTAATGGAAAATACAAACAAAGTCTCACTTTGACCGAAATATGGACCAATAACATTTGGCAAGAAAAGGGGGGAATATTGACCTGCCCTTATTTAGTTTTATGGACTACTAAGCATACATCAACAAGACCAATTATTTGAAAAGTTGACAGTAGATTAGGTTAAAGTTGCCAAAACATATAACAGATTGCTCTTATTAAGAAACTTTAACCTAAACGCTACAGAAATAACTGCATTCATTCATGTGAGAGTGCTCCCAAGCCAACACTCAAAACATAAGTGTCTATTCCAATATGTATGTGGGAAGTCTTCTAACGTACATCTTCTGAGAGGACTGCACACGAACCATTCCTTAATGAGAGCAAGGTTCAAACCACGGTTAAAGTTAAAAGGAAGGCTCGATTCCCTGCAGACAGATGAATATATCCCAACGTGAATCCAGCGGCGCTGTCGTGTCTTGTTTGCTCTGAAACAGACGTCTCCTCTCACAAAAACCTGCCACACTGTATGGAATCACAATTTCACCCTTCCAGCTTCCTGCTTCATCTTCCTAAGCGGCTTTTCACACAATCAGCTCCCACCAGAGAGAGCTACTGTTTACGATACAGAAGTGCATGTCAGTTAGCATCAGTCGTACAGACGACAACAAAGGCGATCATGCATGATTAATAACATACTGCTGAATTGACTCTCATCACAGAGCCCATGTTAGTTTAATTTTCTCTCATTTGGAGCTCTGAATACATTCATTTTAAGTAAGTGTACCCCACTTTTTTGCTTTACGTCCTCCAGAAGTAAATCTTTGTTTGCTGGCTGCACAAACTGTGGTGCAGTTCTTTCCAGCAAGCTAAGTATCCCATTAGGGACCTTGTCTTTGGATACAAGGCTCACCCAGGAGAAGTTTTCTTTTTAAAAATATTTTCAGTCTGCACAACATGCAATCATTGCCATTATATCTTCATGTCTCAAGTGTAAAATATCCTGCAATGAGAGTCAAACTCAATTTTGAGTTGTTAGTGTAACATTATTTCAACACTGGATTCGATGAAGAGTGGATAGGAGGATAAACTGCATGTGGAAATGGATGGATGAAACCCTGACTGTAGCCTGCAAGCATATCTTCTGTTTCCAAATAGCGAGCAGAGACATTTACAGACTTTTCTATGGCGCATACATCACTGTTAAATAATTTAAAGATGCTGAATTGCAGTCTGATCTTTTTTCTTGACACGTCATGTAAGGAATTACTGCATTAAATTTTCACAACCTCTTGACAACGAAAATATAATCCTCCAAACTTTTGACACATTACACTGCACGTTTGCTTACAGCATCAGAAAGATGATAAGAGTTTGAATGCGCACTGAAAACATCCTTTTAAAGGCAGGCTTTCTTTATCATTGGTGACTATACAAATGCACTTCTAAGATTGCTCAGAGCAAAGCAAGTACCGACTCAAGGAACAGAAAAAAAGATGTTCCAGCCTCTAAAAGCAAAGCACTTTTGGTTTTCTATAGCTACCGTGTACGTTTAGTTAGTTTACTGTTAGATCATTTTAGAGGTTTTCTTTAATTAAATGAGTTTAAATGTAAAATTTAAATATAAAAATATAAACATAATTTACTTGATCCCTTTTTTGACATTATCTTTGTGAATCAAAGAATTCTGTTTGTAGCTACTAGGATGTAATAGCAACTCTACCTTCAGAGTGAGTTTTAAACCGTGTGATTTTTAGAAGGTAAATGTATAATCTAATGTGGGTGAGAGTGTTCTGGTGGGACTAAGGTAACACACTGTTGTCACACAAGCCTCAGGAGTTTCTAAAAATGTGGCACAAATTACTCTAATAGAGGATCTAGAGGGAGAAAAGGCGTAACTACCTTTTAGCTGCTGTTATGCCTTTGAGACATTACTGAGCTGTGACTGTGCATGAAGAATATCTCACCGTTTTCACAGCACATTGATGCAGGAAGGAGTCATCATCTAACTAACAAGGTTTTTCACAACCTTTAAGCCTCTCAGGACCAAAACAAACCACATCTGCTTCAGCACCAAGGCTTATCTTGCAACTATAACAGTCACCCAACCATTAACAGGACTAAACAATGTTTTGTATTCTCGCTTTTTTCTGTGACAAGTAATATTGGACATTACAAGAAAACCAACTAATTCAAGATTATGAAAAGATAACCAGTCGAACATCTACCTAAAGAACACAACATGACAGTTAAAACTTCATGTTTGGTTAGCAAGATGTTCCCAAGTTCAGAAGATGCTACTTTCAGCAATTATTCTCGGAAGAGGATGATTATCAAGCTATTAGTAATTTTTTTCACTAACAAGAATGTGTTTCAAAACAATAAACCAGCATTGAAAATATCTACTTTATAAAAGTGTTGTCAGTGCTGTTGTTGAGACATGAGCTGTTGAGAAATGTACCGTTTGCTAGCTTTGGATACGAGCTACTTGTGCTGGCCTTCTTCTATTAAGGAACACATTTTTACCTTCACAGTATACCAGCTGTTTCATAAAATTCATATACTATAAAGAAAAACACCTGACATACCATAATAAAACAGATATATCATAGTGTGAGCAATATCTGTGCTAAAATGTGCTAGCTACAGCTTCACAGACTAACTTGACCTCTCAAAATAGCATTAGGCTACTGTGTTTGCTAGCTTTTCATATTAGCATGTTGGATTAGCCAACATGCTAGCTACGTTTACAGGATTTCTTCATAAGGTACATATTTAACCTGCAGTATACCAAGTGTTTAATAAAATGCTTGTACTGAAAAGAAATAAAACTGGAGACGTACTGTAATATAACAGATTGTGAGCATATATCATGAGCATTAGCTATTTATGCTAAAATGTGCTAGCTACAGCTTCACTCAGACTATCTTGACCGCTCAACACAGTACAGAGGTAATAAAAGAAGTTGCTCATTCTGTCTATTGGCTAATCATGTTTTCAGACCGCACCTGAAATGTGTTGTGCTGGTCACTGGGTTGCCTTTCTTAAAAACATTTAGTGTATCACTCTGTTGTTGACAGGCAGGAAACTACCAGTTTAAACCAATGATAATGCAGCTGCTGTACATTTAACACAAAAAGTAAGAAAATATGAGTTTGGTTGATTATGTCATGGTTGTAACAATTCTTTCTGGCAACAAATCTCATACCGTAGGAAAAGCCTGTGTATTTCCCTCTTAAATGTTGCCACATTTGTAAGGAAAATGCATTCTTGGGATGAGTATGTGGGTTGTACCTAAATCTTCTCTGCCAATGCCAAGCAGCTTCCAACAATACAAGACTTACTGCCTAGACGCATTGTTAAAACACGGAAATAACCCACCAAATAGGAGTTTCCTTAGTTTTTGTGCTAAGTTTAGTTCCTTCTTAACACAAAACTGCAATTTGGATGGAACACCGTGTCCGAGAGGCAGAGCTTCTCCCGAGGTCTCAATCCAACCATAATCCCTTTACCTGCTGTGTTTGGATGGATGCTGCATGTCTGCATGAGTATTCATCACAATAGCTGTCATTGCAAAGCAAGCCATTTGAGATCCTACTTTTGTTATTTAAAGTACAGATTTAAATCCCCCCCGCATAGAACCCCCATATACATGTATATGAGGGTTGAGCCTTCCTGGCTCACATTAACTTTCAGCTGATCAGTGTTCATTCAATGCTTAGCGTTAGCCCCGTCGGCTCCGCATTGATTGCTTTTTGGAGAACAGCACATCTGCTTGTGTTAAAAAAGTTACCCAGAATCCTTTAGTCTGCAGGACCTGAAAGCTAAGCCGATGTTGCTAAGAATAAAACTCTATGTTGCTTTTTATCTATCATTTAGTTTTATTTTTACACTTCCCTTCCAGTTTTATTTTCTATTTACTTTTAATCTCACTTGCTCTTTACTTTCATGTCATTCTCAAATTAGATAAAAAGGCTTTTTTAAAAACTGCAGTGCATTATATAATATAATTGATCTGATGGAAACAAGAGAGCAGAGAGAGTATATATGTCGCCCTTTTTCCTTCTTCCCTTATGTAACAGTGTCATCAAAAGGAAAGTAATGATGGAAGTACTGGGTAAAGGAAAGACATAAGCCTCTGGGCATCACTGGGCAAATTCAGGGGAATAAAAAACTCTGTCTACTTAGTCTGACTGAAAAAAAAAATGACCTTAAAAAAATGCTCTGCAGTCTTGTTCAGTAGTCAGAAAAAGAAAAATTGAAGCTCACAATTTCAATCCCCCCAAAATCTTAATGACATATTGCATGTTTTCCTAATATCATGCTTCTGGTTGATGCATGAACAAACACATGATTAGAAGGACCTACACAAATAACCTCTCACCACGATCAAGCATGAAAATAAGACATTTTGCAATTGAAATCTAGCAGTACACCTACCACATCCTGACACTTAAATATTCACAAACGCATCAGCAAGGCGCTGCCTGGAGTTCTGTTTCTCTCAGGCCACTTACTAATTTGCTTCCCTCTGAGTATCCGCAGGGAGGACACAGATTTAGATGAGCTGTTATCACCACTCACGCACGCACACACACAGTTCAGATGAATGGGGTATACGCAAGTGATGTATACATCAGTCATATTTAATTTTATCGTGTAATTGCATAGATAAAAATACATCCCTGCATCCTTCTGTTCACACACTTATGTTATCCCAAATATTGATGAGTGTCAGGACTGGCTTATAAGCTGCTGTAAGCATTAGTCAAGCGCTCAGCAGACTTTTTTATGACCGACTGAAATACAGCCATCCCTGCTGACCAAAAGCCAAGCTAAAATAATGTGTGTGTTTGTGTAAGCTTTGTGTTTTCTCTCAGTTAATAAAAGGTGTGCAGTAAACTTGATTTACACACTGCAATGAGACCTAAACTGAGTGTTTGCTGTCCTCCTGGGTCTTATCAAAATGAACCAGGCTTCAAAAGCTGCCATATTGTGACCGAGTCACAGCTAAAGTCAGCATAGATAATGAGCCTCTTTGCTATCAAGGTAGTATCCTCTAAAGTGGTTGTTGAGCCATTGTGCATTACTGAAAAGTCAAGTAGCTGCCAGGGATTTGTTATTCAAGCAGACATTCAAACCATAATTGCCGATTTTATACTAGATGCTACTTAGATGACATGTACATACTCGGACCGAGTTCCCTATTATCGCTTACGTAAACATCCAAATCAGTGGAACTAAAGTGGGTAAAACCAAATTTGCTGCCGAACGAGGGACACTAACACAAGACGCAATGACCTTTCGATGCTGTCAGCCTCAGTCTGAGTCACACAAAGTGGTGTTATTTACCACATTTGCTCATGCTATGGAAACTTACTCATCCTGGTGGCTAAATAAGCAATCAAGAAACTGTGAATCAGAGGTGTTGCAGCAGGAAAGATACGCAGGAAGTCAAGAGTTGTCTCCTCCTAAGAGACGATGAGACAAATTATTTGTTCCATTTGTTTGTTGGAGTTCAGCCACTGTTTCCGGTCCCATTATTCTAGAAGGGATTTTACCCTATTTTTGGGTACTTATTGGTGCCTAACCCTTTAACACTTAACGCATCGTCTTTGATGCATACAGTTTCTGAGACCTTTTGCATCACTTTATGGTAAAAACTTGATGCTTGTTTCCTGCCCCTTGGTGGATACCATTACAATAATACTGTCATATCGCACAGTGATAAATAGTACGTATCCAAATTATTATTTTCTTTCTTTCTTTTTAAAACAAACTGAATTTTCTGTCCATGATTTATTGGGTCAGGCATTAAAGGGTTAAGGCTTTGACTTACCTTATGGCTATAGATGGATTTTGTCCAAATTTGGCCCCATATTTACCTATGCTTTATCCCAACCTTACCTATTAATCGGCTATTACTTATACCTTAACCTATTGTTAAAGCCCAACATTGGTCCAGAATTTATTTATGCTTTGGCCCAGTTTGGACCAATATTTATAGATGTTATTGCCCTATTTTGACCCAGTTTAACTTCCTATTCATGGGACTAATTCTAGCATTATTTTGTGACTTTGCTACGTATAACTTGTTCACTTTTTTATCTCAGTCTCTCTTAACCATAGATGAAGGCATCGTCTGCTTCATCGACTCCACCCTCCAACCATCAGCACTGTTTCTTTCTTTTCCTGAGTGGTAACCTTCAGTAGTGTTTGGTGTAAAGTTTATTTTTTATTTTCTAACAGTTTTTTTTTGTTGTTGTTTTTTTCCCAGCAAAGGCTGATGCAAACTTTCTCCCCAGACAATGACACGGTAAAAAAACTTTTAAATCTGTGCTTTAGAAAAAATATAAATACAGAATATTTTGTGTGTAGATTTGAAGAACACATATATGGGATGATAAATAAAAAGTGCCTTTTCTTCTTTTGTAATCAATCAAAGATATTAATTCTATGTTTGAAAAGTGCTGATTAAAAGCACCAAATCTGGGGGGTGTCTCAAACAAAAAGTGTGAGAAAATAATGAATAAACACATTATTTGTAAAAATTTCCATCAAACAGCTCATTTTAACTGTTACGTACTCAACAGTTTGTTTGTTTTTCTTGAGGTGGCAAGAAAAAGAACAAAGTTCGTTCTGACCCGGTTATTTAAGACTTCACCAGAAACCTCGTCCTCATTTAGATTTACGTCCTTCCCCACCAACTCAACCAGCTGTTAAAACTATCCCTTCAACCTTTTCCGCATTAACCGTAATTTTTTCACATTTCTGACCAATCACAAGGCAGTTGTCGGTCACCACGTGAAAAAAAAAAATTCTGCCCGAACAAGCTGCAAGAACTCCCAAACCAGTGAGAACAAATAAAGTAAAAATGTTCTTGCTACCTTGAGAACAAGAACAAATGTCTCTTTACCTTCCAACGACAAGAAATCTGCAGAGTCAGGTGTCTCCCAGAAGACAAAACATTTTCTCTGAGTAAAGACAGATGGATGGTAGACAGTACGTGCTCACTGCACAGCATGCACAGCTCACTGCGTTGCAGGCTAAATGAGAAACTGAAAAGATGCCACACCGCTGTATGTTTTGCAGAAGATATCAGCATCTCATCTAAAGCAGTCGTAACTATGACTACAAGCTATTAGTTCATGGTCATTAGATTTTTGAAGGAAAGTGACAGCTGTAAGACAAAAATAGACTGTTTTAACCATGTTCACAACTTTTGAGATTTCTAGGAAGTGGACGTGGACAGATGTCACAACATCACCTACTGGGATCATCTGCCAATCACAAGGTCGGTGGTTTGAAGTATCTTTGGGTAAGACCCTGAACCCCTCGTTCCCTATAATGCAGGCATCAGTGTGTGATAGAGAAAAAGCCCTGAGTTTCCTGTAATAGTGTAAGAAGTGCTGTTTGAGTTTGTCTGGATGTGAAACTGCTGTCTGTTCATCTTTTATACCTATGCTGGCCCAGAAGAAACACTGATATTCATGAATCGGAGAATTTTAAAAAAGCAACTCGAGAGTACGTCTCACCTTCAGTGCCCAATAACTCTTACCAATACATCCTTTTTCTTGAAATATTCCTCAAAGACCTTGTAGAGGACGCAGTGAAGCTTTCAAAATTGTGACTAGACAAGAGGAAAACTAAAAATGCCTTTACTTGTGTGGATAATGGTATGAATACTCCCCTCAGTGCAAGTCAGATTCAGTGTAAGTGTCTAAATGAAGAGAAATAAAACTACACATATTATTAATTTATAGTATTTTTGTGCATACATGTCTTTCTGTGTGTTTATGTCCAATTAAACAGCCTCTGGCATCGTTTAATACAGCTCAGTGCTGCCATCTGCAGGGAAATCATGTTTATAACACAGTTAACAGCAGTAGGAAACCATCTATCTATCTATCTATCTATCTATCTATTGAAAATGTAATGATAAGCACTTTCTTGCAAATGACTGCATCTACAGATGTAAGTTTATTTATCCTTTTAGTTTATCTAACAGGGACGGTGTGCATTAATAAGCATTGCTGTAAATGTGCCAGTATTAACTCAAAAAGCCCTCCCACCTCCCATCTTTTATCCCTGAACACATATTATAAAGCCGCCTCTGGGCCAGAGTTCATTTGAGATGGACTGAGACAAAGTGGGGAAACTGTTTCGCTGTCTGGCCAATCATAATTATAAAATCATGGATACTAAAGACTAAAAATGTGCGAGACAATCCAGCTTGTTGCCATGGTATTGGCATGGTACGGTTTAGGAGATTCATATCCTGCCATCCAGTCTTTACGTGGATAGTTTTGCTTATTTCTGCAAGACAAATCACATTTTGCATGTACTACTGTAGCCACTTAACTGCTAAACAGCTGGTTTCCTGTAAAGCAAGAATGGGAAATCATTCTTCAAAGAAAAGTAATATTAAAAGAAACAGTATTGTCTCTCTGATTTTAAGACAAATATGTTCATATAATGCTCTGAAATGGTTCCACACACTCACTAAGAGAGAGTTTCACTCTGCTAAACAGAAGCACCTGTCTGCAGTGATTAGACCCTGGAAGAAATTTACAATGACATGAGCCACAATTCACCCTCTCTTCCTCCTCTCACTCCTTCCCCGCTTCCCCTCCCTCTCAATGAGATCGCTTTCCCTCTTCCCTCTTTCCATGTCTTGCTCAATTTCATCCCTTAATTCATTCCCTCTTTCCACCTTGCCGTCTCTCCATCTCCTTCATCACTCACTTGTTGCTGTGAGCTTTCTCTCCTTATAACTTCCTGTGTCATATCTCCCTCTACACACACATACCTGCACAGGTAAAGCAACATATTTAAATGATCTGATCAACCTGGCTCAACAAGCTCAACCAATCTGTGCACAAACAGATCAAACAAGCCAAATGTGTCCCTTGTGTATGTTGACACACAGTATGTAGAACACACATTCCTGTAAGAAGCTTTGTTTCTTTATAAAAGACACTGCCAGGAAAAACTGGAAATAGATGCAGTAATTCATTGAAACATGTGAAAACATCAATGGAAATTTAATAAATAATTCCAAAAAAAAACTTAAAACTGAGTAGCTTTATTCTTCAACACAGTCTGAACCATCTTAGACAAGCTTTCTGTTACTTTCTGTCAGTGGTTTTCAAGAGTAGTTCTCTAGGTTTATTATATGACATTTCAGAGTTTTGTTTTTGGGATGTTGGCTGTCTTTTGTTCTGTTTTCTGTCAAGATTATCCCACAACGCTTCAGTAATGTTGAGGTCTGTGCTCTGGGGAGGATTCATCCCTCCATGAGGCCTGTTGCCACTGACTTCAGTCCAGTTCTTTTGTCATTTAGCAAACCTCCGCCTGTTTCCCTTCCTGAAGAATGGCTTATTGACAGACACCTTTCCATGGAGGCCATTAAATAACTGAAGGTCCAGATGTACGCCATCTCTCAGGTCCTGAGTCGGGTCTTTGCTGGATTTTTTTATTCCTATTTCTAAAGGACATCACTTCCAGATACTGTCCATCTGCTCTATAGTTGTTGTTTTTTTTAGGTCTGAAACTTCTTATGTCCTCCGCTTGTCCAGTTTATTCATTTTTTTAAGGACAAACTGCAAACTATGCTGAGATATGACAGGTTTTTAGTATGGAGGCATTTTTTAAACCCAAGGACAAGTAGGATAAAGGACTGGTAAGGAGTCTGGACCAGAGTACCAGATGCGATGACTGAGTGGTTAATTGCGTGATATATCAAATGGGTCATCCTGCGACCATCCTTTAAATATGAGGCTTGAAAATCATCAGAAACTTCATAAATAATGTTTTTTAGTGGATTCTGTTCACTGCTGTGAAAAGACACCTACATGCCCAAAATCAGCTTCTCTCACGGAGATGATGCCAAGTTTGGATTTCTAATACGGCGTGAGTTATAACTGAATTGTTTATGCGTTAAACAATTCAATTCCACAGATTAATCTCTTTGTATTAATGTGTTAATTAATGTGACGGCCTTAGTTTATTCACATTGGTATCGAGCTCAGTAGTATCAGTACACGCATCGGGCCGATACCCGATACTGGTATCTGTATCGGTGCATCCCTAGTCTTTAGTCAGTAACTCTTCAGGAATAAATTTGGTGATGCAAAAAACGACTTAAGGTTTGTCAGATCTTTGGTATTTTTTTGGATGCCACTTGTTAAAAAAATGCATAAAAATACTAACTGAAAGTGTCTCTTTGCTAAGTTATGTGTAGATAAAACATTCATCCCTTAAATTAGGAGCCTTTTTATGCTTGAATGATTCATAGGTCAGCATTAAGTGGCTTAATAAACAAAAAACCCATTCCTCTGAGAGTGACCAATGTACGAAGAGTAAAAATCAGCCAAAATATGTCCAAAATAAACTTTGTTAAACCTTTATAAGGCCTGGAGAACGATTGGCCAAGTCCAGTCTGAAAGATTACAAAAAAGTCTGGCCGCTTAGAAGCAAAATAAAAAAGAAATGAGTGGTTGCTCAGTCCTGTATAACGCAGGCTCTTATGGGTGTGATTGTGTGTATCCCTGCATAAATGAGCCCTAAATTAATGAACTGATTCCAGTGTATCTGCAGGATAAGTGTATGGTACTCTGTGTGTGTGTGTGTGTGTTGGGGTCTAATTGAAGAGCTGGATACGTTCAGCCATGTTTGCTGACAGGAAGAAAGATCCAATTTAAGCTAATTACTGACCCAGAAATTTACGTCACTTTGATTTCTTGGACAAGGACATTGTTAACGG
>JBBBVU010000005.1:20257847-20292344 GCA_037177055.1 Atherinosoma microstoma
GCTGTAAACATGTTTATTTCTGCTGGGAAGTTGGCCTTTTTAACATGGGAGTCTATGGGGATCTGCTCTGTTTTGCAACCAGCACCTAGTGGAGGAGGGGGGAACTGCAATTTTTGGCACTTCTGCATAGGCTTCACGTTTCTAAGCCGGAAGTTGCCCCTTGACCAGAATGCTGGAGCACAAACAGTAGGCAACTGAAGGCCCTACAGGCATAGCACCAAAGATGCCCCAGGAAAATCCTCAAGATCACCTGACAATTTGTAAAAGTTGATGTTTTTCAGGGTCCCAAAACACTGGTTCCATGACAACCCTGATAGAAAAAACACATGAATGTCACACGTGACCACATTTGCTGTATTGTTTTTCCGTGTTTAAACCTTTAAAGCCCACCCCAAGAAAAAAATGTGGAGAAAAATCCCTTTTTTTTATCTGAAGTCTTTATTTGTCCTTTTAACAAAATGTGGAAAACAATTTACAATTTTTTGGGGCCTACATCTACCATTTATTACTGTGTGACATGTCAAAATTATTGTAATGTAGTCCTATGCTTCCTGGTCCCCATTAAGGGGCAAAAGGCATCAGATTATATACTGCAGGATTTTGAGCAAAGTTTTTACCATAAAGTGATGCAAAATGTCTCAGAAACTTTATGCATCAAATATGACACGGTTTAATAGGGTAAACTGTTTGTTTTAAGACAAACTCATACCACCAAAAATAAAAAAACTGTTTTTGGTATGAACCTCTACATCACCCTGAACTAACTTAGTAGAGGAGGCAGGGTTTGTTTCCAGGCAGCCATGTGGACAACCAGTCATATAATCACACAAATTCAGCCAAATCTTTGACGTGGTTATATCATCTTTTAATTGTAACGAGCAAAAACATCACAATACTTCAGCTTTACCTTCTCAGAGAAACAAAGTCTCAGCAAAACCCATCGGAGTTCTTTTTACAAGAGCTGCAGTTTTTTCTGCTGAGCGCAGTCTCCCTGATTCATGATAAATGCACTAACTTCCTTCCCCTAATAAGCATCAATTACGCCTCTCGTCCTCAACTGTGTGATTGTCTTAGTGGTAATCGCAGTAAATTACACCGTGGGGTCTGTAATGCAGCACCTGGTGACAGTAATGCGGCTGTCACAGCTGTCTGGAGGGAATAAATGTGCCTCAGATGATGATTAAAAGTCAAGGTCAAACGTATCAGGAAACGTCTTACGCCGATTATTGCATTGCGGCAGGTGTGTGCAGGCTGGTCTGCTGTCAGTTTGTGTTAAATCAAACATACACACTATGCACGGACACACACAAACACAGACGTATCCTCTGATATGCAAACACGAAGTGTGTGGGCAGAAAGAGGGTGAGCATATGGGTGTGTTTACTCTCACTGTGCTGTGCAGCTCTGCAGCACAATATAAACACTCGGCATGTGAGTTTTTCACACAACAATCCCCCTTTCTCTTCCTCACCTCTCCCTCCTCCCAGTCCCTCATCCAGCCTTTCCATCTCCCCAAAAACTGCTTATCCATCTTTTTTTTTTCCCCTCAAATTTTTCTTCCTCTTCCTCCTCCTCCTTTTCCTCTCATGTTCCTGCTGCATCCTCTTCCTCACCTCCTGCTGCCCCATCTCCCTTCTCTCCACGCTCCCCATTCCCCTCCCTCGACAAGGAAGCCCTCGTCCTCAGAGACAATTACAGAGCCCACTAGCAATCCCATCCAACTGTGCATGACGAGCAATCATACACACACACACACACACACACACACACACACGTGTGCAAGAGACTGCAGCGTGTGGCGGTGCGATGAAAAATTTGTGAAATGTACAACCTTCGTATTTCTACTCACAAACACACGCTTGCAGCTTTGAATCACAAGTCGATCAGACACACACACACACACACACACACACACACTAAGACACACACACACAGTATCTCAGCCCAGTCACATGCCAAGAGGCAAACGACCAATTGACCTACTTCATTCAAACCTGGCAACCAAGATGAAGAGAACTGGAGAAGAAGGAGCATAATGCTGCATAACTGTGGACACATCGTGGCAGATTGGACAGAAAATGGATTTTGGATGGATGATCGGGATGACATCATGATACAAGAAATATGGGTTCAGAATGAATGAAGTCTTGGCAGCATGTGTATGTTTGTGAATAGAGGGAGAGATACAGGAAGGGAGAGTGTACAACTGGAAGATAAGTGGATGGAAACATAAACTGAGAGACGGTTTGAAATAGTGAAAACGGAGGGAAAGATGGAAGATTTGCTTGACGAAGGAGCAGAAAAGAGGGCTTAACATCACTAATTACAGAAGCAGTTACTTAGAACTGCCTCTCCCGGCCAATTTCCAGCCGATGGGAGTGGTGTTACAGCCACGGGGATCTGGCTGAGAATCGGCCGGGAAAGTCAGCGTCCCGTGCACGAAGCAGCCGGCCGTTCTAAGTAGCCGGTCTGTCGATCAATATCTGTTCGGAAACATCTGGACACGATGATCAATTAACAACAAAACCGGTCAATAAACGGACGGAAGTGCGGGGCTGGAAACTAATCAGATGAGGAGCGACTGACAGACGAATGAGGGTGCGGGATGAGGCGAAATGATTAGGTGGAAGAAATGGGAAGATAACAAGGCTGAGAAGGATAAATGGAGGGAGGTCGGCTGAGGTTTGGGTCGAGAGATGGATGAATGAACGGAGGGGGGGGTTATGGAGGGGTGAAAATGAATAATGAATAGACTTCTTGTTGCAAAGGTGCAGAATTTTGGTGGGAAAATAAAGCAAACACACATGAATGCAAGCTTGCAAAAAGGATGGATGGAGGAAAACATGTAAACGGGGTGAAATGACATGTGGGAATGTGACTGTGTGAACGAATGAGCACGTGAGTGAACGGATGGAGAGAGAAAACGACAAATAAAAAATAAAAAAAGCATAAAAACGCAACAGATCGAAGGATAAAGTACCTGTTGCCGATTTGGGTCTGTGTCTTCCTTTGGGCCGCCGTTGGGTATTGCCCATAGTATTCTTCCTGTCCCAAAACATCACCGCTTCATGCCACCAACACACACACACGCGCTGACTGACTGACTGACTGACTGACGGCTGGAGAGGCGTGTGTGTCTCGTGTGTTAAAGCATGTGCAAGGCGAGCGGCAAGCAGAGGAGCGTGTGGTTGAGGACGGAGAGTCACAGCATCACTGAAGATCCCGGAGTGTGTGACTGCATGTCAGTGATGTGTGAGTGTGTGTGCGTGGAGCTCGGTGTGTGATTGCAGATGAGTGTGTGAGAGCCCGAGTGAGCGCACCGTGCTACGTGAGCTGTTGACAAATCGGGCTGCATGCCGGTGACTGTGGGAAGAAGAGCGCGTGTGTGCGCGCATGGAAGCTGGAGAGGAAGAAAGTGTGTACGCATTTCAGGTCCGAGCGTCGCTGCTGAGCATGTGCAAGCATGAGTGTGTATGTGTGTGTGTGTGTGTTTGGGAGAGAGAGGGAGAGGGAGAGCATTAGTTATGTTGATTAGCTCCCAGCCAGTAGAATCCAATCACTGCAGTTCAATTCATAAAGAGACAGGCTGATGGCAGCCAATCAGAAACTAGAGAGAGGGGAGGGATGGAGTGAAGCAGGTAGAGGGAGGAATAAGAAAAAAAAAAAGAGTGGGGGGGGAGGGGGGGGTCACGGAGGAAGGGAAAGAGATGGATGAGCTGGAAAACAGCAAGGAGAGACTGTGCATAAAAAGTGGGCTCGCTCTCTGAGCCTGAGCTCAGATGAATGAATGAATGACTGAATCAAATTCGCCACGGCAACGCCGACACAGGGTGTCAAATGTTAAATTTAGTGCTGTCAGTCGATTACCATTTTTAATCGAGTATCCTGAGTTAACTCGTGATTGATCGCATTTTAATCGCAACATTTTTTTAAATCTTTTTTTTGTTATTTCATTTGATTTATTTGATCTTATTACCATTTTAACAGGATATCTATCATTGTAATAATGATATCACAATTATATATTGTTATAATACTTGTTTAAGCTGTTAAGAAGTCCACATAGACTCTAATTAATCCTGATTTGTTTATTTCTCAATATTGTAGTTGACATTGCATGAGGTAGACTGTTAAGAGTTGTGATTTCCGAGCTAAATTGAATGCGTCACTGATGTACGCCAAGCTGTGTGTAACTGCAAGTTTAAATTTAATTTTCAATTCCTCAACCGGTTTGAGTCGCCTTCTCCTGCATTATCTGGAGAACTTAGTTGATAAAATACCTCAGTCTGAATCCCTGAATTATGCCGAGAGTGTGTGCGTTAATCGCGCATTAACAAAATTATCGCCATTACAAGGCGTTAATAACGCGTTACCTTTGACAGCCATAGTAAAATTAAAATCTACAAATTACACTCAGTTTATTTAAAAGAGCAATACCCGATTCTGCACAGTGTTGAACCATGAGTGAGGACAATAGTGTAGTTAGAACTGTAAGCCCCGCCCCCAACGGATTTGCCCAGCGAGAAACATACTTATGCTCTCCTCCCACTGGACGTGCATGTGATAACGCACACATCTCATACTCATGCACCATTCTCCAGAGGAAACTCGCATCTTCCAGTGAATTTGCTGCTGTGGTTGCAGTAAATGGGTGCATTTCAGGGTTAGTTTACCTTAACAGCCTAACTACAAATGTTTTGTACACAGATGCAGGATTATGTTAGAGGCTACATTTCAGATGACTTCCCAACCTAATAAAGTCTCTAATCCGCCACCGTGATTGACAGCTATCTTGTGATATAAAACGGTTTGTGCTTGTTGTTTAATATAAAGTTTGACTGAGCACTAAATTCTAACGTAGTCACGTTACGTGTAAATATCATCGTGTATTATAAACGGTATAGAGCCAAGGAAGTTTTTTGAAAAAAAGAATAATTTGTAAATGTTTACCGCGTGGGATCATTGGTATAAGCGGATTAAACAACTCGGACCCGTGCATCATACGGTTTTAATGCACTTCCACTGCACGTCGTGGTGTTTTAAACTCCGCGTCGTGCATTAAAACCGTATATTGCAAGGGTCCGAGTTGTTTAATCCTTACTTGGTGACTCTTAGTCTTCAAGTGTCTCTTCTCCTCCTCAGTTTGATCCTTTTAGGCTGTTTTGCTGTGTATGCAGTGACAGCCAGTGGAGGTATCCCAGCTTTCCCCTCGGTATCCATGCTGTTCTGTTTACATGATATGTTGCGCACGCGCTAGGTGAGACGGCATCGTTGCTATGCGACGCCCCTTCAGCAATTGGCAGAAACAACCCGTCACAGAAAGTTTAGAAGCTAGTTAGCATTAGCAGCTTCCACCAACTAAAAAGGCCTGGACTCATACATATGAAATGAAATGACCACATTATGTATTGTGTAAAAAGCATTTTTTTTAACCAGATTAAAATAATATCCGATAAAGTTCCTTTAACCCTTTAATGCTGAATGTATCATATTTGATAAAGTTTCTGAGACCTACTGCATCACATTATGGTGAAAACTTTGCTTAAAACCCTGTTGTTTTTAATCTGATTCTTGTATTCTGCCCTGTTGTGGATACATTTTGCACTACAATAACATATCGGTAATAAGCAGCACATATTTGCTACATATTTTCGTTTTGTTTTTTTCTTACATTTTGTTAAAGGGGCAAAGAAAGACTTGACATACACAGTATTTCTTGTGTCAGGTGTTAAAAAGACATATTTTGAGCTCATTTAGTTTTAAAACTGCCGGAGACGAGGAGTGTTAACAAATGTGCTGCTTCACCTCTTCGGTGAGCAAAGCTCTGCATGCGTGTGAGAATGTTAAAAATATCCTGTATTCTCTGCTAATACACCTTCTTCAGGTTTCTGATCTTCAGTGTTTTCAGTGGGTGATGGGTTGAGACTGCAGGCAGGCCAGTTTAGTTTCTGGACTTTTTAACTACAGAGCTATGCTATTGTAATACGGAGAATGTGGGCTGGGATTGTCTTGTTAAAATAAGTAAAGCCTTCTCAGAAAGAGTTGTTGAGGTGGCAGCATGTGCTGATGCTAAACCTACATAGATTGTTCACAGAAATGTGCACCGATGCTGGTTTCTGAACTATGAACAGATCACAAGGTGGATGGTTTGTCCCTTCTCCTTCTCAAAGGATGAAGCATCAATTACACCAAAAGAGTGTTTTTGATTGTTCTCTTCTTTTCTTTGGATGCAGCGATTTTTACTGCAGTATCAAACTTGAGGTCAATGAAGTCATAATCAAATATTTGAAGATCACTTCTGCCTCATCCAGCTCAGTTTCTCTTGGTTTTCCATCGTCTGGAAGTATCCTAAATCTATTTTTAGTGCTACATTAGCTGTGTGGTGAGTCGATATTACTAAACTAATATTTATAACAAGTCAAAGGTCCCTTTGTAATCCTACAAGCCACGGCACGTCATCATAGTTATATTCAAATACTTGTTATATCAGCACCTAAAGTGGACAGAAAATCTGAACAAGCAAAAGTTTGAGACCTAACCTGTGACGCTGCCTCTCCACCTGTCTCTCCATCTCCCTCTGCTCCTCTCATTATTACCTGTCAGCATCACTTCTGTCACCTGAGCAAATTAACATATTGATACCACACGGGACATGTCCCCATTAAAAGGTTTAATTCAAAACACAATGTTAAACTATTTTTATATTGTACATAACTTATGGTTATAATTTTTGTTTTAAATCTACATGTGATCAGTTTGACTCTTTACAATTACATATAATTTGTGATATAACAGAAAAAGCTCTTTTTATATCATTATTATTCTCACATGTTAAAATTATTATCCTTTTTCAGGGATCTGAACCAAAAAATGTCTTTTAAAGTCTGTCCAACATTACGTGAAGGTCAGGTAAACACTTCATCACACATTATGACTTTGACAACATTTTAATGAACTATGTAGCCACAGTCACATCTCTGAGTACTAAAGCTCACCTGCTGTGGCCCTGCCTCTCCACCTGTTTTTCCACTTGTCTCTCCACCTGCCTCTCCACCTGTCTGTCCACCTGTCTCTCCACCTGACTTTCCTCCTCCTGTTTCTAAACTGAAGCTTTAGTTCCGGACAAAATATCGCGATTCTTGCTGAGGAAACAAGATTATCAAATTAGTGACTTATCATCATTATTATGATTAATGACTCAATAGCATCTGAGAATAACAATTTCTTTGTAATTTAAACTTTTACATTAACTCACTACAAAATACTTCCTGGTGTCTTTTCTTTCCTTTGCTTCGGACTTTCAGAACTCTGCCTCCAACTAGCGCACGAGCGGTTTAAACAAGCTAGCACCGCAAGGCTTCAACAGAATGATTGGCAGCGGGAACAGCCAATCAAGTAAGCAAGAAACGAAACAGCAGAACCAATCACATCAGTTGAAATACGTGATGAGGCGGGACTTAGAGCAGCGACAGAGCGCTCTGATCTCTCAGCTCTTTGTTGGACAGAGATTGTAAAGTTAGCCACAAATTTAAGGCTCGCGGTTTGGTCACAGCACCATCACTTGAGGGCATAAAAAACTCGACGGCCATTATCTCTTTAAGTTTTATGAAAGTTTGATAAAAACGTACAATATAAATAATGGATATTTGTGCACATGGATCACATAATGTGAGCAAAAGACTAATAAAAATATGACCTTGTCCATTGACCACAAGCAGTCATTATGATCACTGGCAGCTGATATTCAACCTCTGCTGAAATAAAAGCCAGTCCAAATTATAATGTTACAGTGGTTTTGTTTTTTTAGAAATAAGAAATCATATTAGATAAGCTGGAAAGGGGTGGAATCAGAGGGGTGGGACTGAATTGGGTGATGAGCAACTTAAGAAACAGCAAACAGTTTGTAGAAATAAGAGAATACAGGTAGAACTGTATGTGCATATGTTGTGGTGTACTTCTGGGGTCAGTGCTTGGGCCAAAGTTGTTCGTACTTTACATAAACAACTTATATAGAGTTTCAAACTTACTGAGGTTTACATTATTTGCAGATGATGCAAACATCTTTTGTTCTGGAGAGAATTTCCAGCAGCTTTTAGAGGCAATCAAAACAGAAACAGTCTTTAAATCTGAGTAACACAAACATCATGTGGTTTGGAAAAGGAATTAATAAAAAAACAAGTAATGGTGGATAGCAAAAATAGCAAATAGCAAATAGTATTGTAGTGCTTGAAACAAGGTTTATTTTGAACCAAAAAACGGCGCATATTCTATATTGTTCAATGGTTCGACCATACCTGAATTAATGTGTGGCAATATCGGGTGACAAAAACAATTACAGCCACTATGCACAGTGGAGCAATAAGGATAATTCACAAGCTTGGAGATCTGGAGCACAGAAACTCCCTTTTCTTTAACTCAAATCTGTTGAAATTTATGGATCTGGTCAGATTTAAAACCGCTTAAAACATGTCAAAGCCTCTATGTGAAAACACTCTATTCTTTCCTCACTTGTTGTGCAGAAGGTGTGAAGAGAGTGAAGGCAAATTAAGCTCCATATCTGCAGAAACATGCCGGGATTCTCCGGATCTTATACTTTGTAACATAAAGTAGACGATGAAATTCACAAATTCTTTAGTTTACTGCTTAAAAATGTAACTCTTGAATTGTTTAAACATATCAACAATAAGTCTATGTAGCTTAAAAATGAGGAAGCTCAGATTCTGTTACAGTCTGGGAGCTTTGCTGCATGGCATCACCCCTCCATTTTCTCTTAACAATCCAAGAAAACAGTCAATAACTCATTGAAAAGAAAAAGAAAAACAGACTGTTTCGAAAGGCTTTTTACCCTGATATTACCTCCTGATAGAGCAGACCAGATACAGTCACCATCATTAGTTTATGTCATCTTCTAGACAGTAAGTTGATATCAGTCGGCAAGCAGAATATAACTGTGCATCTTTAAATACAATATATATATATACAGTATATATATATATATAGGCCATTAGCCATGATCCTTTCATAATCAGCCACCAACAAACTAGTAACAGCTGACCATGAGCATGATGTCCAAAAACAGCTGTAAACTGCATGAAGGTGTGACAGGTGGAGAATAAGAAAGACATGGTGAGAAATGAATAAATAAAGATCTTGATTCTGGCTTGGTTCAGACAGAAGGAGAGAAACTGAAATATGAAGACAGCTGTGCAGTGACTGAGATGGTAAAAGGTAAAGGAGTGAAACAGAGACATGGGGAGAATGCACAATGAGGACCAGAGGGGGTCCTTACCCTCCTCCACTTTTTCCACCTCACCTCCTGCCTCCCTTTATCAAGACAATACATCAATGTAGTAAATCACAGGTGACAACACAAACACACACGTACACACAGTTGTTAATGCGTGGAATGACGGGGTGGGTTTACAGCTGTAGGTGGTGAGCCAGACACTCACAAGGGCTGATTGTAAAGTCGTTTTCTACTAAAGAAGCGTCCACCTCGCAATGCTCTCACTTTTTATACTTACAACTTTAACTTCCACTAGCAGTACATCTTGATTTAAGCAAAAGATTAAACATCCTACTTCAAAATATCACTCTAACAAGTAAATGTATAAAGATTTCACAACCAATACTGGCCAGTCTCAATCTAACAGACGCATGTACCACAGTTTCTGTCTAGATCTGTTGCCTTCACAGATTTACACAGAGGCCATCTTTGTTTGTTTTCAACGCGTCTGACAAAAACAGGGACAATTGTGTATGGTCATTATCCAATGAGCTGAATGAAGCAGTATTATCAAACCAAGAAGGGATCTCTTCCTAAACTTGACCGAGAATATTGGATGCCTAAACCTAACCAAGTAGTTTTGATGCCTCAACCTAACCACAAATTTATGCTTAAAACTATCCACGTTATTTAGATTTCTTAAGCTAACTAATCTTCTTTTTTCTAAAGCTAATTACGTAGCTTTGTTGCCTGAACCTAACCAAGGATTATTTTTATGTTTAAACTCTAAAGAGAAGCGTTGCTGCCTAAATCTAACCAAGAAATTTTGATGCCTAGCTAACCCAAGTACCATATTTCGTCCAACGAAAACCTGGATTCATTTTGAATTTGAGCTTCTTATGAAAATCAGTGTGGTTGATATAAACAATTAAAGGTCAGAGACGACAAAAAAACCATTAAACTACCATTTTTACCTAATTAATTTAATAAAATCATGTTTTCTCTGTACCTGATTTTCACATTTGTTAGTGACATTTTATTGGTTTAGACAAGCGGTTCTAAAACTTTTTGAGCCACAACCCCCAAGATAACATACCTTGGTGTTTGTGCCCCCCCCTGCGACGACAATGATTAATTGTACTATATATCAGATGGGTCATCCCGCAGCCATCCTCTAGAAATATAAGGCTTGAAAACTATCAGAATCTTCATAAATAAGGAGGATAAAGTGGTTTTTTGTGGATTTGGTTCACCGCCATGACAAGGCACCTACACGCCCACAATCAGCTTCTCTCACCGAGATGATGCCAAATTCAGATGTTTAATAAGTCATTTGTACTAACTTTATTGTTTATGCATTCATGTGTTAAGAAATTATGGTGCTAATTTTAGATTTATCTCTGCATTTATGGTTTAATTTTGACATTTCTCCAGTTTGAGAACCGCTGGTCTAGACTGCTGCTCTTTTGGTTCATTCATTGTGAATCCCTTCGCATCAGTTCATCATTATTTTTGCATCAGAGTGGTTTATGATGGCTTAGGGGTTAGATTGTGTCACCATTGCAACACAGACCCTGCTGCTCAGGCTGTAAGGCTTAAATAGCTCAAATGTCAAATGAATGATAAGCATGAGCAAAGTCAGAGGCTTCCCAGGACTTACCCTACAACTGACCATAAAATATACAGAAATCCTGGAAGTCATCTCCATTTGGCAGTAATGGACAGTGAAGAGCACCTCAGGCCATTCTTGTCCTGTTCCTCTTTTCCTTTCATCCACTAAACCACTTAGTCTCATCATCTCTCCATCTTTGTGTTCATTTGTATTGCCGCTCGTCTCTTATCATCTACCTTCAGTGTTTTCCTGTCTATGTCTTTTCTCTATCCAGAGAAGATAATGGTTTGATGTAAGTTCCACAGAAGAGAAACTTACATATACTGTGTCCTTCCACTGATCCGTAACAATGAGAACGAACCTGCTGCTTCATAAATCTACATCATCTCTTCCCCTCCTCCATTTTTGATCTGCTTTCTCACCTCTCTTCTCCTATCTCTGCTGCATCACACATCCTCATAAACAGCTGTTAAGGTGCAAAATGTGCTTCAGAATATTAGCTGCCAGTAAAACAACACCTTGTATATTTAGTGCCTGTGAGAAGACGGAGGAAATAGCTCTCTGGTTTTTCAAGTTAGTTTTAAAACTTAAAGGACATCAAATAATTGCTGATTAACCTTTGAATAGAGCTTTGTTGCTTTACAACATGCTCGATCTGTAGCAATAACAATCAATATATGGATGTGACTCGCTAAACATATGCTAGTTTTAATAATCTGCACTTCATTTCCATTCTAATTTCTATTTTCTGTCATGTTTCAGCCTATATTTGAAATGATATAATGTCCAAACCCAAACCAACATCTTGTACGACTGCAGTTGTAGTAAATCACCAGCACAGATCCAGTTTGTCCACATTTATTTCCACGCTGATTAGATCAACAACAAGGAAATGAAGATGGGATTCCAGCTCAATGACTTCCGTCTGTTCGCTTCCAAAGAAATTACAAACAACTCTCCTCGGTGGATTCATGGGGATGTTTACTCAAACACTTCTGCCTTGAAGAAATCACAGCAAAACTCAGACAGATGACTTAACAGACTTCCTTTCTCCCCACGGACTCACTGAAGTAAATTGTTTCCTACTTTTTTAGCATCTTTATTGCCTTTTTATTTCCTTTATTTGTTTTTTTTAAAGAAACACATTCTGTTTTGAGGATGATTAGTAGGATGGAAGTGACGTTTTCTTCCATTCCAAGGGGCCAAAGTGGAGAACCGACCCCAAAATATCATCCTTTTAATGCCAATCAACTTTTTCAACTGTTTACTCAATTATAGCAAATCTTCATCATTGAACTATTTATTATCATGAAGTTAAATAAATCAATTTTTTTCTTTAAAAACTGTCTTGAAAACTTATCTAAGTACATAAAACTAATTTCACAGCAGGAAAAAGTTGATGCATTACAAGCTGTGCTTTGTTGTATTTTCAACTTCCTGTCTCCCAAGTAGGCCGAGTTTAAGTGTTGTAAACAATATTGAATTGGAGGAAATCATTTTAATAACTTATTGCACTACTAAATCAATCTGGAGGACTTTGGTGGGATTGGAGTCGTGCAAACGTTGTGGGAGCAGCGTTGCCACCAGTGGGTTCCTGCTCTCAGACAAGTGTCGACAGATCCAGAAACAAAGCAGCTGTAAAAGCAGTGCTGGAATAAACACATGAAGGTGAAAGGAAGATCAAAGCAGGCCTTATCAGTAAATCTGTTAGACAAACTATGAGCCGAACATAAGCTAAAGGATTTGTTTCCACCTGGTCATCTAGAATCGAGTGTCATGATGCCTTAACACTGTTTAATACAGTTAATTTCTCATAATGTCATCAAAAGTATAGGTATTATTCTATTGCCACCTTACACTCTACTTACTTTTACCTCTTGTTTAATGGTTACATTTACTTAAGCTATAAAATTCCCTATCGCTGTCTTATTGTGGCTTTCTTAAAGTGTTTTAATAGGAACAGTCTCTTTCATGCACTGTCTCCCAGCTCTTTTTTTTTTTTACTGCAGCCCATTAACTACACTTCTTATTGCAGTCTTTACAGAAGGCTTTAAAGTAGGATTTTATTATCCGGAATTGCAGCTATACGAAAAAACTTAAAAGTTTACAAAAGGTACAGATGAAAGTAGAGCCACAGCAGGACTACATTGTGTCCCAATCTATGGTTAAAGAGGTGATGGACCCAAATCCAGGACGTCATAAATTTCAAAAATTTAAATTTGAGATTCAAACTCATTCTTCTGAGATAAAAAGTTATTATGAGATTTTAAGTAAATATGAGATCAAATTCATTAAAACACTCATATGACTTTGAAACTCAAAATTATGACAATTGAGATATTTTCTATTTTCTATTGGCAGAAATGGGCTTCCATAGAGAAAGTTTAAAAGAAGACGAGTAACCTGCGGTCAATTAAAACAAAACTAAGACAAAAAAAACTTAAGGCGCTAATGTCACAGCTGTATCTTTATTTAATGGTTTGATTTAAAAAATTCCCTGATAAAAATCCCAAATTTATTTTCTAAATGTCGGTTTATATATTTGTTTCTACAATTATCTGGCAACCCCCTGAAATGATCCTGCGACCCCAATGGGGGTCTCAACCCCCAGTTTGAAAACCCTGGATCTGATTCGCCTTTTTTTTTCGCCTTTTTTTTTGCCGGCCATTTTTCCGAACATCTTGTTAAGTCGACGGCATTGATTTCACACATACAGCCACATTGCTTTCTCTCCGTCCTCTTTTTAGTCTTATCCCGTCAATTCAACCGTTTTTTTCTACATCTCTGTGTCCTTGTCTATCACAGGAAAGCCCGTCCAGGTGAGAAAAGGCCTAATTCCTTCTTGTTTCATGTCTTTCTCACGTCAGAATTACAACCGAACATCTGGCTTTGTCTCCACTCAGGTTTCGTATGGGTGGATAATGATTACATTTCTGACTTTGTTCCTGCTCTGCTCTCCAACACTCATAATATTTACTATCCTCTTATCTTGCTCTTGACCTGGCCATGAACTAACTCGCAAACAATACTGAGCCAAACTTTTTTTATGTAATAGTCACAATGTTGCTTTGAATGAAATTCAATCAAACAAAAGCTCTCATTCAGGCTTTGTTTACCTCTGTTGTGGTCTGAAACGGTAAACCTGTTTTCCCCGTTTCAACAAATGAAGCGCAGGTGGACGGCAACCATTTCTTTTTGCTTTCACTTCCACAGAGGTTGTATCAAAAGTGGAAAAAAATTGCAGTCTAACCAGTTTTAGGAGCACGTCATGAAGACGATTAAATCTTGTTATAAGTCTTTGATTTATTTGCTGGTCAGATCTAAGGAACAAGCTGTATTTAAAAAAAGCCCGTCCTTGTTTGAAATGTTTAGATTGTTGGCTGTTGTACATGGAAGTATCACATGTTGGCTCTAACTCCTCACAGAAATCATTTAATCCCCGAGGGTTAGCCGTACTTGACTCACATTTAAGATATCTAATAAGGAAAAAGGTTGAAGGAAACAGTTTAAAAACAAAACAAAAAAACACTTGAGGCGGTTTATACCTGTTTCGAGGAAGTCTTGAAACACATCGGGGGATTAGAAACAGCTTTAAGGGTGCATTCACACCAGGATAGTCCGCTAGACTCGGTATGATTGGGGACTGGGTTCAGTTTGGGGATTGCAATATTTAGGTACTCAAATAAATCAGACCTTTTAAATAACGTATTCTACTCCTCGCCAGAGGGGCGCTGAGTCAATAATTACGAAGGGAGAGGACGAGACACACAACGAAGGAGAAAATCGTTCATCTATTGGTTCAACGCAGGACAATTTCTGTTTGGTTATGTCATGTTTTGTATGTGTTTACCCACAACGTTTTGCACTGAACCCATGATGCACTTTACTTTGCGCCTCCTATATCTGGTCCACTTGAAGTAGGCCAAGATTTGCATTTGTAAGTGGAGCGAGTCCGCTTCTTTGGTCCGAAATAGAGCTTGTTTGCACATTCACAATACCCCAAATGAAGCAGACTTTCCAAGCAAACGGACTAGGATTCGAAAAGGGCTGGTGCGAATGCACCCTTAGAGAAACATACCGTCTAACATGAGGTTAGTGATAAAAGAGATACGTTATGCTTTTATCACAAGCTGACTACATTTCCAAAGGTTTTAATAAAATGTGTCTGACATGTTTTTGTGCAATAAAAACCACATTTTTCAACCAGAAATTCACACCTTTACTCCAAAGGTCTAGTTTTACAGCACTCAAAAATCTCCACTCCTCTCTTCCTACACATCCACACATAAGCAGTGGAAAGACTTGATTAGCAATTTTACACTAAAATACTTCCCTCGTCCGCAGTGCAACCGTCGACAGCTGTTACTGATCCTGCTTTTGGCCTGATCTCGTCGTGAATCATGCATTGAACTGACCCAAACTATTAAAATATCTCACAGCCAAACATGCCAGCTTGCAGGGTAATACACTTGTTAAAGTCTCATCATTTCTCAAAACAGCCTGGGCTTCACTGTTGCTCCAGGGTTTTACAAGTTCAAGTCAATAACTGTTGCTTATATGGGCTATTTTTCACCCCGCAAAAAAAGTTTATTCAAGTAATGACTGAACCATTTATGTTGAATATAGCGAAAAATGGCAAAATAAAACATTCTAACTCCTAACAGAGGTTCTTTTTAATAGGAAAATACAACAAATACACTATATGAACTTGAAGTTGGGTAAATAAAGAACCTAACGATTGAATAATTGTACAATAAGCGGAGAATGTGATATAGAAATACTGTAAATCTAATTAGCTCACTCAGTCTGATAGTTTCAAACCTATAAGGGCCCAGACAATGTCCCTATGTTGTGTTTTTCTACAGTTTTTGAGTTGGTAGTGACTTTACAGTCTAAAAACATCCTCTCAAGCACACATTCTGGCATATGTCCCCATCTATAAAAGACTGGAGGGAGATCAAATAAACTAACAATAAAAAGTGTCACAAGTGCCTTGAACCCAAGTCTCCTGGGTGAAAGTCCTGTTTTTAAACCATGCTTGTACCAAGTTACCCACTTCTTCCTGGCATAAAGGCATTTTTTCATGATTATTTTTTCCTTCCAGATGTTTATGCAAGAATTGAAAAACAGTTTGATAGAAATGAAACTAACAACAATCCACACACAGTTTTTTCTAGCATTTGAGTATAATATGAGGATGTGCCAGCGCCACATCAAAGACACTTTTACTTTAAACTCATCCATCCTGTTTATTTGAGCTGCTAGTAACTAAAAAGTTGCACGAAGTTAAACTAACACCTTTCACATTCATTTTATTGCACCAAATTTGAGTTTAAAACCCAAATTAAGTTCCTTTTTAACTATTTAACAAGATTACAATTTAACCAACATTAAAACCTAAACTGTGCAAGACAAGGAAGTTAAGACGAAGCAATAAAACTCTGTTTATCACCAAGCAAGCAGTTATCAAAGTTCAAAGTCTGTAATCACATCATTCACCTCTGCAGATAAAGCAAGACTCATGTTAAATGTTTGGCAGCATACACACATGATAAATACACACTTACACAATGTTACAGTACCTTACAGTGGCTCAAACAGTAAATTTGAACAGAAGATGTTTTTTATGATGACTGTAAGAAGTCTAGTCCCTCCGTGTCCAAGTGACTATGAACCAAAAACAGAGGCAAGGCAAGAAGGGAGGGAGGGAGGGAACGAGGGAGGGAGGGAGGAGTGGACGGATTTGTTTGGCAGAGACACAAAAAGAGAAAGAGACGCTAGAGAGGAGCAACTCTGACCCAGTGCACATCAAGAAATGTAACTCTCTGCAGAAGAAGAAAAGGAAACAAAAGGAGGAAACAACAGAGAAAAACAAACATTGAGCATTGAGGCGAAACTGTGAGGGAAAGCAGGCTGAACTCTGACACACACAAACACACACACAACAATGCACACAAATTCAGACCATTCCAACAGAGCAGACATCTGGCCCAGAGTGGATTATGGGTAATTAACTGCTCTTTAATGATCCCCACTGAGCTAGGGCTCTGACAGGACAAGCAGATTCTGATACACAGAGATGCGTGTGTTCGTGTCTGTGTGTTCATGCCCCAGAGAACAAGCCTGGGGAATAACCCAGATTACACTGTGATCCAATACAGACGCACACAGACATGAAGGTCTATGGAGATTTATTTATTCACCAACCATCAACTTAAAGCCATCCTTCATTCTCAGTCCTGCCTTTTGTGCATCTGTGTGAACATATGCAAGTGTAAAAAAAAAGCCCTGTCCTCAGAAATACTGAAGATTGTCAACAGTATTCAAGCAATACTCCGATGATGATGATGGAAATATGGTCTGAGGGGAAAAGGACACACCTGATGGAACATAGGTTTTCTATGTTCTGTGTTTCTTCTCCCATCTGTTTTTCACAGCTAAAGTGCCCTCTTTCTTTTAGGTATCAAGAAGCCATAGTCATCCACAGACTCAAAAGGGCCTCATTAGCTTTGTTAAAGGACTACAGGAGCACTTATCCATGCTAATGAAACCTCTCTGACTATGAAAATCCCTGGGAAAGAAAAAAGCAATCACTAGATGGGAAATTAATAACTGGGGTCAGAGACTGGTGTCAGGTCATCACAGGAACTCCACAATGGCAGGAAAAGCAGCCTGTTAGAACATTTTCACTATTCCGGGCTTGACACACCACATGCATGTAAAATTGGAGCAGTGCACCTCATTTTTAACCGCAAGTAACTTGTGTTTTTGCCAACTTTGCGACTCTGTTGCTATGTTTAGCAAGTATTTAGACCAGAGGACAGTATATCTGTCCAAATCTAACGTTAGGAAATAGCAATAATGTGTTGCTAATGTTAAATAAACTTTGTTCTCAGCCCACAAGATTAAAAGAATTGGTTTAAAGTTAAGTTTTAAATGCAACATTTGCCTTTTTACATATGTAAAATGGCTGCTTATTTAATTAATAATACATTTTCTACCACATAAACATTTCATAAACATGTTAAGATAATTAAAATATTGATTTTTGTATCAAAGAGTCTTAGATGTTTAATGTGTGCGTAGTTTTGTCACATGTTTTCGATTAGTATAATTTCTTTGTACTGGAATAGCACTTATTAATGTTAGCTAACATAATGTGCATTGCTATCTAAGATGAGTGAATTGGCCCAGTGAATGAAAGCTAATCTGACTAATACAGCACGGTCATCCTTGGTTAAAACAACATGTATGACTGCATGTTATAACTGCATGTGTATATTGTACATTGCTGAGAAAAGTAAAGTTACTGTAAACATTAGCTTTAAGGTTAGCTTGAGTCATTAATAGCATATTGTAAGGTTACTAAGTGCAAAGTCTAAACCACACATATGTTATATCCTCCATCTTGGGACAGCATAAACACTCAACAACTACCAGTCTTCACTGACAAAAAATTTTCACACTAAAGTGATTTATTGCTAAAAAGCCCAAGTAGTCTGTAACATTTCACATTTCTCTGCTTATCTGCTTAATCTGACAGCGAGTTGGGAGCTGGCCACTGTCACCTACAGTCCTAATCATGTATTAATCTTTGCATGTAAGCAAATTTGTATCAGTCCACATATGTGTGTGTACATTTCTTTTTTTAATGTGTATGTGCACTGTAGGAGGGCTTTTAATCTGCTAATCCAAACCCCCCCTACAGAGCCAGATTACTGTTAGGAGTTTGATAAGAAACTGTGAAGGCATTAAAATATATTAGTGGTACTCTGAGAACCACAGAATGAAGCAGACGAATCCTTTATCTGGCAAAACAGCCAAGATTTTCCCTGCTAGACCATTTCTATACAATGACATGGAATTATATAAAATGATACAGTGTCATAGAAGTATAACATAATAATATATGGTCTTTTTCCCTCATCAAACTAAATGCAAACCTTAAAATTCCTTCCTTGAAATCTTGAAAACCCCACAGAAAGGTTTATAAAGTATACCGTGTATTTCTTTGTGTGTGTTTTAGGTACAATCTTTAATGACAACTTTTGTAGCATGAATGGCCACAAAAAGTAGGGCTGCACAATTAAAAAATCACAATCTTGATTCACAAATGCGTCATTTCCACATTATGATAATTCATTCACATGTACTGTATATATTACCCTGCATTCACATGCTCACTTGTTTAATTTACTACAATCCTTCAAGTTGTACAACTGGATTTCTGCTTTAAACCCACTAGCTCTGTGGTTCTGCAGCTTTTTTTTAACATTGCCCCCCATTGGAGGAATAAACGTTCCCAAGTGCCACCCGTCCCTAATATATAAGGTTTGATGCAGTTTCGGTAAACCCCGATCACTCTTGCGTTCACACAATTATGCTGCATTTGATTTGTACTCAGAAGTCGGTTTTTCCGAGTTGCCAGTTGGCAACACAATAAGAACGTCCCTTGATGTCAGAAATCCGGTTCAGAACGTCGGAGCTAGACTCACAAGCTCCGACTTCACCCGTTAAAGATGGCCGCTATCTCCCAGATCAGACTTCCGACCTCCAAGTCAAATCTATCAGCATTATTGTGCGTTCCAGTTATCCTCGGAACTCCGAGGTAATCTTGCCAGAAATGACGAAGCAATCTCGGAATTTCAAGCGGGGAACTTGTAATTCCCAAACGACCCCGAGATACAGATTTAAAGATGGCTGCGCCCGGTTCCACTTTATTAAATTTCTTTATAATACATTTTGTGTCTGTTAGGTTTTTAGAAAAACAACAGTAGGTTGTCTTTATCAATAATTACGATGTCATGGCGGGCTTGTTTGTGAAAAACCGCGTCAATATGTGGTATCTATAATTAGCACTGAAATTAGCCAAAGTTCTCATTGAGCTCGTTTTTACAATGACTGTGATTCTTGTAGTTTTATACAGAATTTGTAGACGCTCACAAATTGGCTGTTTTGGAGGCTTCCATTTTTTCAGAGTTGGTGCAACTGGAACACCAACAAACTGGTAATGACGTCACTTACTGGACAACTGGAACGCACCATTAATCCAAAGTTCTTCTTCTTGACATTTTGTGGTGGTTAAAAAAATGAATTGGTGCCTTACTGCCACCAAGTGGTCTGGAGTGTGGAACAGAATGTTTCCAAGAGCCCAGGTTGTCAAAACATTAGTTCCTCTGCTACATTTTCCCAATATCATGCATTAGTTTGCTTCCACTCTGCACTTTACCAAACCGTCTGGACAATGTCATGCAGTTACAACAACTGCTCACTAGAGGCGCTATTCGCTAAAACGGCTGCTAACCAAGAAGAAAGAAGGAAAAAATCGGGCTCATTGATTGGCCAGGATGACAAACATCTCGTTCACCGCAAGTAAACAATACATTTATTCAGTCTTGGGGTTTCTGTTTTTACTTTTCAGTGTTAAAAACGAATGTGTTTTCCACCAGAATCTGTCCACTTTGAGCAGCAGGAGGCAGCGAGCTATCCAACATGTGGCGCGCTACGTCACTTCCTCTCTCTGGTTCGCTGGATGGTGCGTTTGCTTTCACACTCTAAGCGAAGCGGATCAGGGTCCACTTAAAAGTTGACAGCGACCCCTGGTTTTCAAGTGGACCAGAGTTCACTTCTTTGGTCCACACCAGGGTGTGAATGAGTGTTCACACTACTCCATATGAACCGAACTATCTCTGGAAGCAGACCAGAGTTCTGTTTAAAGCGGACCAAACAGCACCAGTGTAACATAATTTACACAGTTCTTTTCTCCAGCTATGCTTGCTATGAAAATGTTAAGACTGCTGCTTTATCACAAGTGTTTCTGTTGCTGCATGGTGGTGTGGTGTTTAGCACCGGCACCTCGCAGCAAGAAGGTTCCTGGTTTAAATCTCAGCTAGGGCCTTTCTGTTAGAGTTCTTGGGTCCAACTTCCTCCCACAGTCCAAACCCATGCATACTAGGTTTGTTGGTGTATTTAAATTCTTGCCATGTGTGAGTGGTTGTTTGTCTCTCTGCGATAGACTGGTGACCTGCAGGGTGTACCCCACCTCCTGCCGGATAGGGCCCACTGTGGCCTTGCATTGGATTAAGTGGGTATAAACAATGGACGGAAGGATGTTGCATTAACTTTTCCAAGTTTATATTAACAATCTACACTATGCCTCATGAATCTAACATGACTTACATCCCGCTGCTTGTAGTCTTTTTAATTCATTTGTGATCATGTAGTATTACAACTGTAGGCCTGGCTAAATTCAGCCAAGCCAATATTTTGGTTTTTTGGGGTTTTTTTCCCCCCCCAAGCCATTTGGAAAAAAAGTGGTACATCTAAATGAAAACTTTTTGAGTGATTGGAAGACAAATTTTTATAAACAGTTTTCCACTGAAATTGGAATAAAAGTCTCATTTTACCACCAGAACAAAACAATTCAGTTGTTGTCACAGTGTGGTGAGACTGTGGGGCTTACATAAGGAAATTTCTGGCTCAAAACCCAAATCCAGTTATGTAACTCTGGTTTGGGACTGATAATGTGGTTGTGATGTTGGTGTATATATGTGTGTGTGGGGGGATGGAGGGCCGTGGGGGAAAGATTCCTACTAAGTGAGGACAACCACATGGAGCTGAAGATTTCAGATATCTCTCCATAATTCAGCCTTTCCCTATAACTTTTGCCACTGTTACTAATTTTATCTTCCCTTTCATGTGTTTTCATACCTCCATCTAATCCTTCTTTCATCTCCTCCACATTCAACTCCAGCTCTTTTAATGCATTGTTTGCTGCTCCCAGCAGTATGATCATTCAATCCCTCATCTGTCCTCACTACCAGAAAGTAACAAGCCGACAAAGACGAAAAATATCAGAGGAAAGTACAACAAAAAGGTAGAGATAGGAAACTGTGGCAGTTTGGGAAGAAATAAACAAGGCAGTACGATGATGCAGAAACCAAAAATAACAACGGTTTTTTTGTGTTAAATTCATTGTGATCATGCATCTGCCGACAGCTGAAACACCCTGCAGGCAAACACTGACGCAACAGCGACTGAATTCACTGTTTTCCTCCCCTTCACAACGTATTCCACAGAATTCAGAAGGCACAACAAGGTTTAAAGAACCACTGACATGAAGCATGGAGCTCAAATCTCTGAACCCGACACTGAGAAAACTTTCAGTTTTCATAATAAACTTTTATATATGGAGGACCGGGAGAGTCATCGAAACAGCAATACTGCATTTTCATGATGATTATTTAATTGTGAAGTAAAAACATAGATTACTAAATATAATTTCAAATTCAACAATTAATTCATATGAAAAGAAATCAAATTTGCAAAGCATTAATGGAATTATTAAAGAGGAATTAAATATTGTATTCATTCATTCATTCATTATTAAATCCTGTGATTTGAAAATACATTTTCAAATCCTTTTTTTAAAAGCAGAATTAAATGACACAATTCATAAACTTGGTTAGAAATACTTTTCCATATCATACATTTACAAAAGTTATTCCCTTTTCCATTTTCTTTTCCCCCTCGCATTTTTAAATCCTTTTTCTAAATGCGTTTCTTAAATGGTTTACCGTCTCCATGTAGCTTTTCTGTGACCCTTCTGGGCCTTGAGCAGTGAAAACAAAGTTTAACCAATCACAGCTCACACGTTGTGTTCCACGTGGTACTCCAGCTCTCTCATTGGTCAGTCAATCAGACTTGCATCTTTGTCTCGTTACTTCACCAATTTGCCGAAGTAACGAAACAGAAAACACATGAAACCTGAAGAGAAACTCGTCTTCCTGACGCTGTGTGGATGCTTCAAAGTTTTACCTATTCTGCAGCGTCTCCTTACAGTGTATTTGTATTATCAGAATCTGTAATGTCAACGAGATTAGCTAGCTGTTAGCTAGCTGTTGAGACCCAAGTGTTGCTATCTAACCAATGAGAGAACTAGAGTACCACGTGGAGCGGCTGTGATTGGTTGGACTTGGTTTTCAGTGTTCAGGGCCCAGAAGAGTCACGGAAAAGCTAAATGAAGACGGTAAACCATTAAGGAAACGCATTTGGAAAAAGGATTTGAAAATGCGAGGGGGAAAAGAAAATGGAAATGGAATAGTGAATAACTTTTGTAAATGTATGATATGGAAAGGTATTTCTGACCAAATTTATGAATTGTGTCATTTAATTCTGCTTTTAGAAGAAGGATTTAATAATGAATGAATGAATACATGATGTAATTCCTCTTTAATAATCCCATTTCAAATGTCCGATTTCAAAATGTTTTGTACATTTTATTTCTTTTTATATTAATTCATTGTTGAATTGGAAATTATATTTAGTAATCTATATTCTTATTTCACAATAAATAAATCATTATGAAAACGCTGTATTGCTTTTTCGATGACTCACCTGGTCCTCCATATTTATATACACATCTATATCTGAAGTCAAATACCTCTGATAACACTTTTTAAGCACTTTTCAAACACCTTGTAAGCAATGTCACGACTGTTTGCTCTGGAACTGGTATCAGCTGCAGACTCCTGATACAATCTGTTATTATGTTTCCAGTCTATAACACAAACCCTTTTGTAACAGGAGCTCCCAGCTTGGTGCAGCATGCCATCTTGGCTGAAGCCATCCAGATTGTTAGAAATATGCTGACAGACTGTGAGCCTGACGCTTGACTGAGGATTTCAATCTGCATTTATAAAAACAACGCTGACTTCAGCTGGTAGTGCTGGACTTCTCACATTTTACTGCGCCAATTTTTATTATAGCCGTCAGGTTAAACTAACAGGCTGGAAAACATGATTCTTAATTCAGTTAAACTGTGCAACACACAACAAAGCGGTGTGTCATTGGCGAGAAAATGTGGTCCAATATTTAAAGCAGTCAAATGGGAATGATTGATGGTCAAAACAAGTTTTTGTTCTTGGGTATTTGAACAAATGGATGATGCTGGGGTTTTTTTTTTTATAGCTAAGGGATTAAAAACAATAGCAATCTGGCAGCTGGAGCAGTTAAACAGTATGTGGTGAGTTTGTTATTATTACCATTGGGCTGCATTTACATAAAACTACTGTAATATTGAAGTGAGGATTATTGGTTTTTGACAGATCTGAGCAGTCCTGACCCGCGACCTTAGCTGTTTGGCTAATAAAAAAATAAAAAAATCAGCTTTTTGTGAAATCCGAGATGGCAGAAAATCTTGTTTCAAAACCTGACAACCTTAAAGGTAGGGTAGGGGGTCCTGGAAAAACTGTTTATTCAAGCTACACTATATTTTGAAAATACATAAATTAAAAGTTTAAACCCCTTTCTTCGGACTTTCCTCCGAAGCCTCCAGAGCACAGGAACACGCATGGGGGGGACGGACAAATGGCAGTCTAGTTGGATAGACATATCACCATCCAATCTTAAAGAACGGGTTGGTTAAGATGATTGGATGGTGTTTTTAGTCCCGTCCATTCAACGGGTGACTCTTTTTTTTACTTTTGTATTAGAGCAATTTAAGCAATAAAGTAAAAAATGCTCCTGGAAAACATCTCCCTGCCATTAAGAATCAAATGGTACCTCATTAGAGTAAAATTAAGCCTTTTTTTACAACATAAATACATAAATTACCTCCATGTTATTAACTGTGCCTCCGTTCTCAAGGAACGAATGGCTTGTAAGTTGTTTGCTCGTCCGAACACCAGCCATTGCAACAACTTTAGCTAAAATTGGCCGTAAACTTTATTGCACAATCATATGAAACAAACCCTAGTAGCTGCTGTCAGATCATTTCAGGATGTGTTGTGTTGTTTCTGGTTGAATCACGTGGGGGTTACATGACGTAGTTTAACGATTATTAAGCTTTTCGATGGTCAAAAGGTTAAAAATGAAAAAGAAAACCCTCCTTCTTCCGAACTAATAGCCACTGCATCTGTCCATCGTATAAACATACAACGGATCGGATCATTTTATCCAGCATCCATGTAAACGTGTCGGCTGGAATCTCTGATCAGATAGATGAAATATTTGTCTACGTGAGAATAAAACCTCTTTAGTAAAGGTTGTAATGACTGTGATCAATCTTAAGTTGCTTTAAGATCTTTATACTTCAAAAGTCAACTAACCTCTTTTTATCGAACAATGATCCCACCACCTGGAGGCCCCCCATTAGGTTTAAACCTCTTAATCTTAATCCACACTTTTTGTAGGAGGAAAGGCAAAAACATCATGTCTAACAAGCTTTTACTGTTCTCAGCAATTTAATCCTCACATACAAAAAGTAAAAACACCACCTAACACCACACAGTGCTCCACTTTCCTCACGCATTGTTGTGCTGACGGAGGATTATGCCTCGGCAGTGTTTTGGTCTTTAGTTCAGCTCTGTTATGCTGTTTAATTTCATTTGCCTCCTGCTGTCTTACCCCGCAGCCCCTTAATCAAATAATAATCAGCGTTGTTGGTTGGTGGTTAAACATTTAGTTCCCCTCAAAGCCAAGGAACAATGTAAATACATGAGTAGACCGCAGAAATCTGCTCCAGGGCAGAACGGTGCCAAGCCCGTGGTGGCGCTTTTGTTTATTTTAGAGATTTCGTTGCACATTTTGAAACCAAATTTGATAGAAATGAAGAATAAAGACCAAATAATATTGTTTAGTAAATGTTTAGGTAGCAAAAAGAAAACACTTTCGTCTGTAGAAAGTCCGTTTTCAGGGGGTTGGTTTTTAAATTAGGAGAAATAAGTGCAGGTTCTAAACCGATTCTTTGCCATGGTTTTTCTTAACCATGTAGACGTGATAAATTAAAGTAATTTAAGATGCAGACCTTTTATATAGGATCTAAAGCTTGCTGTGGAAAACAGATGTTTGTTGATGTTTTTAACTAAAACTGATATGCAGTATTAACAAAATGTTCAAGGTTTCATTTAGAATAATAACTTTTGTTTATTTTCTTTCACTCAGCATCATTTAATGATCACATCTAGTATCAATGTAACATAATTCAGTATTTTAATCACAGAAAAAAAGTTTTAATGACCTTTCATTTCATAAAAGTGAAAATGGACACTTTAAAAGTACAATTAATTGCAATAAGGGCTTGTAGATTTGAATTGTACCCAAAAGACTCGCCTTTGAGGAGCCACGAAGTTGCAATAACACATGATGTCATCACTGTGAGATGCTCCACAGCTGCTGCTGGCTGATGACATCACCACAGATGCAGGCAACAGTGTGGGAAACCACTTCACACTTGGCATGATTAGATAAAAGCATCCAGCTGTTCTCTGACCAGTTCAAAACAGTTTAAAACGGAGATGTGATACAAGTTACGATGCACCAACAACTTCCCGATGGTGCAAGGAATCGTACTTATAAGAGTGATAATAATCTGTAGGGTATCAATAAATAGGCCCAGATCCAATTTTGTAGTAGATTCAAATATGCTTTTTTTTTAAAGTAGGTTTTGTAAATGTGTGTACACTAGATAATATAAGCTGGTTAGACCCTTTTCAATCAAGCCTGAACTAGACAACATGAAGGGATCTGTACCATGCAGGCTGTGTTGGTCCACAGCTTCTGATGACCACAACTTTCTGACATAATGTGGGCCAATTTTATTCTTTTTTATTTATTTATTTTTTACATCAGCTCCTCACGGCTTAACAGAGAGCAAGCTGCCAGTTTCCCACTCACATTTTTTTCTCACACGCATATCCTCCGGGTGAACAGCTGAAAGCATGTGGTTATGATGAGAAATAATGTACATGTTTGATTATAAGTGTTATAAAAAGACATAATTAAGCATTTACAAACAGGCTTACAGTTTACACATTTAACTACTTGTGGGTTTTAGTTTCCATCATGTAACATGAACACTGCCAAACAAAAACCAACAGCAGAGGGATGATTTATCATCTCAGGATTTACAACCATGGACTGGGACATTACTACATTTATTTTGTGTTTCTGGACAAATTCTACACATTTTCTGCTAAAACTGGGCTAACAATTCCCTCACAAACTACAATCTGGAATTTATCAACATGAACACTACTTGTGACAATGTAAAGAAATGTATTTTGTTCCGTTTTCACTTTGGTTTTGGTCACTTATTTGTAGGAAAGCAGTCTATTTTAACCAAAAACTTAATCTTCTCCTAAACCAGTTGGTTCTGGAGCCTACACCAAAACCAATAGGGATTGAAAACAAATGTTTACTATAACAAAAAAATAAATAAATAAAAAGGTTACGTGAAAAAATAATTATTCTAAACAGGACAAGAACATCAGTTTCCTGGGTGAAAGTCCAGAGTCTTATATGTTCCTTATTTAAGTAAAATCTATATCTTTCTTTAATAAGTTATAGATTTAGTTATCTAAGGAGATAGAAATTGTCAGAAATTATGAAAATAATAAGAAAACTTCCCTTAAAACTTAGGTAAATAGTACAATTTGATAATAATTACTGCAGTTGAAGGGCATGAAAGTGCTTCTGATGAAAAATTCTGACTGTGAGATGGATCATCACATTCTGATTAACATAAAAGGAATATAAAGAAATCTGCTCGAACATGTTAGCTAGTGAGAGGACATTGTTTTCAATAAATATAAATAAAAATAAAATGTATTCAGTAGGTACTCTGCATCTATTCTTGTCCTCACAAGACTCCTTATGCCACCACACACTCCAAGCACTGTACTTACTAAAGATCTTTGCAGGGCTGGAGCTTATGCCCTGAATATTAATGTATATTAATATAAACTTGCCAGCTGCTAAGTCTCAGTGTCTGGCTCCTTAGGCGGGGTGACTGAGGTCTGATCTGTTGTCTGCTCTCCCAGTACTGTTTGGCTCTCACACATTCCTCCAGACCAGAGAGAATCAGCTAATCCCTAGAGTGCACATACCTAATACTCCTGGACACATTGCAGTCAGGCATCAGGGACGAGAAGATGTACGCTGAATCTTGGGAAAACCAGAGGCCCATTCCATGTTTGCTGTACATGTGGATTTTTTTTAATGATTTCTTCTCATCATATACTTTGTAAAGCTAAAATATGACATGATCAGTTTTTTCGTGTGGTGAATGAATGGATGGATTTAGCTGAACATTTCTAAAACTTTGTCACCCAAACGTGCTGCGTGGAACGTGAAGAGATAATTAGTCAGAGTTAAACTCATATCCAAGGAGTGTGCATGTATTTTCGGGGCGGTGTCGCAGGCATAAATCCTGCTACAAGCTTTAGAATAATTTACTGTTTCAATGGAGTTTTTCCATTTGGTAAAAAAAAATGTGTGAGGTTAGGGATGAAGCTTAATCCTTGGCTGTGAAATTGGCCCTGGTATCCTTGGGAGGCACTAAAGTATAACAATGGGACACAAATCTGCACTTGAATAACAAGAAATACCTCCAAGAACCCCCCCAAAAAATGAAAGAACAGGGCATCTTAAGTGACATTGTAATTATGGGCTTAACATGTGACTTTTATCACAAGCTAACCCACCATTGAGAATAGAATCACAGGACTAGCAGGGGGTTCGGCACAACTACAAATAAAACCTAATATGACACAAGAACTTTGAAGACAAAATTGCCTGAGGATTTATACACGAAGAAAAAGATCCACATCTTACTAAAGGGGCATTCAAATGATTTATAGTCATGGCACACCGAGTATCAAGAGACCAGTAGGGAGAAAGGCTCTTGTGTTTTGAATCTTTCAGCAGGTGTGGGAATGATTAAAAAGCCCTTTTTTGGCTATTTGCTTTGTTCTTGCAAAATACTTTTCTATATACACTTGCTATCATTAAAGTAAATGTTGCAAAATATTCCATGATTGGATATTTTTATGTAGCTTGTCTATAGTTGTCCCATCTCAGAGCTTAAAAGGTACTTCAAGAGACAGAGTCTACAGATTGTTTTACAAAGATGATGAACAAAGAGAAAGATGAACATAAAATCCACCAAGAGAGCGTGTTATCCACCTAATACCAGAATTATCATTTTAAAGAAGTTATATTTATTTACAGATATTCTGCGCTAACAATTTAATCACTGTTTTTTTCCAACCAGTCGTAAAGCAGCCGATTTAATTATTTCATATTCATTATGGTCATTTTAAGCAGCAGAATAGCAAACACAACCATCGGTGCCGTAATGTGCATGTCGCAGAATTTATGTAACGCCGCAAGCTGATGGCGTAACCATCACTGTCCCAATTCTGCTGTTTTCCCACGCTTGTAACCTGCGCACTCGTACCCTTACGTGCACTTTTACCAAGGACATACTTCCTAGAAGACCATAGGGCGTAGTGTGGGTATTGGTACAGGGCCCCTTTCTCCGTTTTAGTGGATGTGAAAGCTTCTTATATAAGCACTGAAACAATCACATTAACAACTACAACAGTTATAATCATAATCAGGAAAACACTCTGCGATATAAAAGACATGATTGAACCCGTTAAACCAGGAATCACCAACTCCGGACCTCTTGGGCCAGTGTCCTGCAGGTTTTCCACCCACCTGTTCTCTGCTTCATTTACATAATTTCTATTTAAAAGTCCAAATCTGTAACGTTTCTTTTAAGCTTGAATTTGAAACTTGATCCTGTTTTTAATCTGTTGTCCTTTCTTAATTTTGATTTTTGATTTTTTTTCCTTCTTCTTCTTCATTTCATTTCTTTTTAAAAGTTTATTTTGTTTTAATGTCCTTTCCCTGCAATGTAAAGCACCTTGAATTGTCTTGTACATGAAATATGCTCTATAAATAAACTTGCCTTGCTGCAACACACCTGCTTCAAATGAAACGGTTCTCCAAAATCTTGTTGTCAACATCTAGACAAGCCTCTTATTATTTGAAATCAGGTGTGTTGCAGCAGAGAAACATCAAAAACATGCAGGACACTGGCTCAAGAGGTGCTAACATCCTTTATCCCTAGCGCTAGCTAACTAAGCTAATTTTTAGCAAACAGAAAAATTATTTTTGAATCAAATGACAGACAGTTAACAGAGAATACACACAATGACAGCAGCAACTGTGAAATGTGGTTTTACTGCTTTTTAAGACTGAAAGAAACAGCATGTACATGTTATTTGTGAATATATCTGTAGGTCTCAGACGTTATTCCTCTGTAGTGAGTACATTTTTATCTGTTTGCTTTAACAGAAAGAGCTTCAAACCAGAAACTCAAAACAGCTTTTTTAACTCTGAAACTTACTGAAACAGAGTCTTCTGACACTATTCTCCTTTGGGACTTCTGTTTTATCTCCAGACAACAGCCTTTTTTTCATACGTGGGCTTACGCAGTCATTTACACTGACACTCAGACACACTATGCTACACTTAGGCAGCATTGGAAAGCCATAGAAATACACCTAGCAGCGAGGATGACATTTTTATACACTTATACACAAGATAAAAACTGTTTGATAAATGGGTAAAGAAGATACTGATGCAGAGTGACACATTTATGTCAAAACCATACAAATCATCTCTTTTCCAAAACTTGCCCATTAAATGACTATACTTAAGAGCTTTATATTTGCATCAATTGTTACTTCTGTCACAGTCTCGGTATTCAGAGCCATGCCAATTAAATGTTGTAGAAATTTGCCAAAGTACCAAAAGCATGCAAGCAGCTGAAATGGTGGTGTTGTGCATCAGATCGGTCTGGTCACACACAACGCTTGTTCAAGTCGGACTTCAGGTAACTGTCTGATCTTCTCAGTTACATTTAGTAACAATTTAACACCTCTCTCAGTACGTAGTTTGGTTTAGGCAATATGTCATTTTGTTAGGTTTAGGAAATTAATAGTCAGAGCTAAAACACTTTAATTTGTTTGTTTTCTCAAGGGGTCAAAGCTTATTTGGGCTTATTTCATGCTTCACGAGAAACTTAGTCTGCGAGAACAAGAACACATTTCTCTGTTCTTGTGGAGTATGTAACAGCTTTTATCGCCATGGACACCACTTTGCTGCTTGTCTTGCTAACGTATAAATGCAACACAATATGATGAAACGCTAGCCATGCCTTTTCAAATGATTTGTGAAAGAGTCAAGACGGAGTCGGGTGTTAAAGTTGACCCACTTTTGATACGTCTCTGAGCTGGCAAGGGAGGTCGTTGCAGACGAGGAACTGGCCGGCCATGATGATCACAAAGCCTAAACCTTACTGGGTAAACAGTGTGAGGGATATGTCAGGCACACATTTCATAAGACATTAGACACCAACATGACCAAGTTAACATCTAGCCTCCTCCGATTCTGCAAATGCCGCAATGATTTCTAAAATTGCAAGCCAGTGTGGGATAAGATCCGCTTGTTTGGTTCACTTGGGAAGGGGTAAAGGCAACATAGCGAGGCCATTAGGTAAGATGCATCTGTGAAAGGCACTTTTGTCCCTTCCTTGTTAGATTTAGTCGGTATCGTCAATTAATCAGGGTTATGAAACAATCATCATTTGGACTAAAATCCATTTTTGCTTCAACTCAAGCGCCTTGGCGACACTTTGACATTTTAACATGCTGTTTTTCTCCCAACCACCACGAGTCGCATATTCTTCAAAACCCATTGTACTTATTCTTATTTGGGTTCTCACTGTCCTCAGACCCACAGATGCTAGCTTGACCTATGCCCATTCAAACACAATCCAAGCCTCCAAAAGCAATCCTTCAAGCAGCAGCAGCAGCAGAGCTTTAGAAGTTCAGAGAGCAGGTCAGACCTGTGCTTTGAAAAGCCATAAAGCTGCCAGGGCTTGTTGAGAGCTCCTGTCCATTCGTTATAAAGATGGCCTCCTCCACAGCAACATCTTAACACTATTCATGTCCTACTTAAGATCGTCTTTGTCATATATTCAAGTAGTAACAACATCATTATATCAAGGTCTTTGCGCATTACGTGCTATCTCTCTTTAGACATGAAGTGTGTTACCCTCCCACGTACCTGAGAGTGGTTTAACTGGAGTTTGCTGCACACAAACCCCCCCCCCACCACCACCCCCCCAAAAAAAGGAAGACAGCTGGATTTAGAGAAACTGAGTGAATGAACTGTCCTTCTTTTCAGATACCACAGGAGTGAGATGAGAGGAGTGTTGGGGTGGGAGGGGAGTAATAGATTGATTCTTTGTGTTCGTGTGTGAGCGGTCTCTCTTCTTCTGCATGGTTAACTCAAGCCAGACATTTTCTGCTCCCTGGAGGGCATCAGAGGTCTAAGAGGAGGGGGATGCTCGTTCTTTCCCTCTCCATGTCCTCGTTTCACTCTGAAGTCACTCTGCCTTCACTTCACCGCCTCTTCTTCTCTCTGCTCGACCTCCAACTCGGCTTTCTTTGCCAAGTATCTTTCCGTACGCTCGGATCACTTCACAGCAGCTCGATTAGAAAAATTATCCCATCTTTTCATCTTCTTTCTTCCCATTGCTCTCTCTTTTCCAAGCTCACAGTCTCCATCACTTCAAACAGATACAATATTTCACCATAAAAACAGCAATGAGTTAAATAACTTTATAAACCATATTATTCCAAGTGTGATTCGTTTGGGTTCAACAGCGTCGGTTTTATTGACTCATTGCGATTTTAGTCTGGACATGAACATTTTTACCCTGGTTTCTCCATGTTTTATTCTGTCCTTGTATTTATAGATATTCTGAAAATACTCCCGAGTTCCTCGTCTATGGAGCCAAAAGTTGTTTACTTTGGTCTCACAGCTGTGCAATTGTTGACTGAAACTGGGTGGACATTTCAAAAGAGAGACTTATGTGTTAACTGGTCCGAGGACATACAGAGGAAATATGGTGAACGTGAGTTCAAGGATGTTTGGTGGGTCAGGGACTGACTTCAGCAGGACATAAGCAACGCTTCCATATGATTCTGAGGTCAATCACAAAGGTGATGCAACAACTTACTGACTTTTAAATCATTTCTAATTTGATTCACAGAAACAAATACTCTGCATTGTCAAGGTTAGTGGCATGTTGTGTACATCCAATAATTTAAAAAAAACAAATATCCATTTTGATTCCAAAAAAAGGCCAATGGCTGTGAATACTTTCGTAAGCCGGGATAAAAAGACTAAAACACAATGTTCTGCTTATTCTTCTGTCCTTTAACATGACAGTGAAATCTCACAGTTTCCAAACAGAAATAAGTACCCACCAAAAAAAAAAAAAAAAGTGGTTTTCTGTGTTTTTCTCAGCAGTCGTGCCACGGGAGCCGTTTCACTGCAAGGGATGAAGAGGTTAATGGTGATGAACAAAAGAAAGAGTCCTTCTCTAGTCACTCGTACTCCATCTGTTTGTGTCTTTCAATCTTCCATCCGTCTGCACATCCGCAAATAAAACATCCTGCACCTCTGAGCTCCATGCAGCTCATTACACTTCATCACTGTGCATAACATCTGTAAGCAAAGGCATAAAGCAAGTTGGGGACACTTGTGCTCAGACATTCGTGCAAGTTTTCAAGTGTGGAATCGTGGAAATCCAGTTACAGTTTACCTCCAAATGCTTATGGCCCCTCTGAACCGCAGAGACTAAAACAAACCCAGTTCGTTGTCACGTGTCTGCACAAAGGGGTAAGAAGAAAAACAAGATCTGACACTTTATAATAGTAACAGATGAGAGTTTGAATAGAAAAGGAGAATAACAGGTTAAAAGAAAAAGATTGACTAAATTAAACGGTGATTATTGCAGCTTCATTAACAAAGTTTACCTTTTAAATCCCCAATCTCCTAAACACAGATATGATACGCCTTGGGTTCTGGTATTCATGCGGTCCATGTGTTTTCACCCAATGATTGTTGCAGACAAAGGACTTCAAAAAGATCTTCTGCCAACATTGCTCACTGTCAGGCGAGTAGGAGGCATTAAAAATGTATGTGCTTTGAGTTGTTGAAGCACCATGGCTTGCAGGAAACCCTCAAAAGTCCTCCGTGTTCCAGAGGAAAACTCCAGCTGCCGACAGAACTTGGAAAGTGGGTGTCATAAGAAAAAAGACAAGAAGCTGGTTTACAAGATGCACAACATTTTACAATCACCATGCACTTTCTTCCCTTTTGTCCCTCAACCTGGATAAAAAGAAGCCAAATCCAAACGATTTAAAAGTAATGTTTTGACTAACCGTATATCATCTTTATACCAAAAGTATTATGTGTATGTGTGCTCCTTAAGCCCTGGCAGACTCCATTATACACACTGGTATATTTTATTATGCCCAGCATGTTAACATACAAACCAGCAGAAAGGATAAAACTATAATCTAGCACAGAGAAAGGGACGATTACTTGATTACACTGAATTCTTCAGACTGTGTGGACGTGCCGGCAGCCTTTTTCAGTTGTCTACAGTAAATTGAAAAAATGCAGGTAATATAACATCACTTGACCCTCCTCAAAATAAGTATGGACACACAAGAGCAACAGGAATGAGCCGGAAACAAAACCACCTGGAAAAAACCCGAGCTGCTCCTCTTTGCTCTTATGAAGTTGATCAAAAGTGGAAAAAATATTTATCTGTGCCATTTTCATAGCAGTTTTTGGAAGTTGGAAAACTAGTAATATGAAGTCAAATGCTACAAAAAAAAAGGGAGTAAAGATTAAAGTCAATATTTTATCAAGAATTTTCCTTCTAAATCCTCCAGCATTTTTCATATAAAATAACAATTCAATATATTATAAATATATATATATATTA
>JBBBVU010000005.1:20366526-20382475 GCA_037177055.1 Atherinosoma microstoma
CAGTTGTTAAAAGAAGCGGGGATGCTACTCATCAACCTGCTCTGTCCTCTGGCCTTGTCCCATGCACACAGAGATTCCTCCTTATCTAAATCTTTTGATATTATACCCTAGAGATGGTGGGATCTTCAAAGTCTTTACAATTTTACATTGAGGATCATTTTTCTGAAATTATTCCTCATTTTTAGACAGTTTGTCTCAGATTGGTGAAGCTCTGTCCATCTTTCCATCTAAGATGTTCTGCCTCTCTGAAATGCTCCTTTTATACCCAGCCATGTTGCCGATCTGTTGCTATTTAACCTAATTAGTTGTCAAATGCTCCTCCAGTTGTTGTTGATTCATGCCAGTTACTTTTCCATGCTTTTGTTGCCCCGGTTCCAACTTATTACAGATGTGTTGCTGCCATCAGATTCAAAATGAGCTCATATTTTCCATGAAATAGTAAAATGTCTCGTTGTTTCTGTTCTATTGGGAATAAAATATGGGTTTATGAACTTTCTAAATCATTGCATTTTGTTTGTTTGTTACACAGCCTCCCAGCTTTTGTGGACTAGGTTGTAAAATGTGATACTCCAGATGAGCTGCATGTCTTTTGTTTCCATGAGAAAAATACTCCAGGTCAGTTTTCACTTCTTTATTTCCCCACAAACGTTAGAGCCGTAACAAAAATACAAGCATTTTTTTTCTTCCGATATGATCTCAGACATTTACATATTCATATAGATATACAAGTGAGAGCCAGTGAGCAAAAGTGCTTTTTAAAATAAAAAAAAAATCATCTTTGAATAAGAATAATTTCATCATCAGAAAGAAAAATGTAAGGAAATAAACTGTGACCAGAGCTGATGACAGGGAAGGAACAAAGTTTACTCCACAGATTTAAAGGAAGGCAAGTGTGATAAAGAGGGATTAAATCAGTGCAGAGTGTTTCCAGAGTATATTTGGCAGCAGAGCCGTGGCTGTTATCGTCTAAGTATTTATTATCATAATTTTTTACTGCCAAGGATTAATCTCATAACAGCTTGTTAACAGATGTATCTCTGCTCCTGTCAAAGGTTTTCATAACACTTGAGTCAATGTGTTTAAGAAAAAACAGTAAATCCACTTCACTGATTGTGAGAACCATTTAGTCTTATAGATTTATATTTATTTATTCAAAAAAAAAAAAAAGGGTTGAGGGTTTTGGTGGCACTTTCCGATAGGGCAGCATTTACAGAAAGGTTTAGAGACGATGAGAACAATGCGAAACATCCTGTAACACTTGTTATCGGGTCCTTTCAACGGGCTGTACCAATAGACAATAACATTAATTTACACTTTGTTTTCCCAGAGAATTTCTTTTAAAGGTTTTTTGACCAGCAGAGAACTGGTTTTATCCACTTTCACAACTAAAGTTGACACTTTTTGACCAATGGTGGGTTGGAACCGTTTCGGATGAAGATGGAAGTCATGAGAGGATGTTTTTAATAAACCCAACAAGCTACAGAAGAAGTTAGATCCTGTATCGGTTTGGAAATGTATTAAATTTCTGCAGATTCTTTGAAGTTGTGATCAGAAATGGAAACTTGGCAGGGGTGGGTCTGGAAGATTTGGGATGGGGGGGGGCACAGATCAGGAAAAAGATGTCACATGTAAAAGTCTAAATTTTAGGAAATATTGAAAAATCAAATAGCCAAATAATTATTTACTTATGATGACCATGTATTGTACATTTTTAGTCACTGATGCACAAAGACTTGATAAAAGTGCTTTGAGCAACATTTTATCAGTGTTTTTTCAGCATTGTTGGCCATTTAACTTTGCTTGGGGGGGGGGGGGGGGGTCACAGCTTTTTCCTGGCCCTTGAACGTTGGATTCAACATGTGGTTTAATTGCAGGATCAGTCGATATGAATCAAATCAATTCTCTGTTGGTGGAAAGGTTTAATGGAAGATGGCGTCGTTGAGACAAAATCTACTAAACAAACTCTCTGGTGCTTTCAAGAAGTAAAACAGAAGCATAATTTCACACATCTAAGTTTTTACGAACTATTAAGGATATTTTGGGTAAAAAAAAAAAAAAAAGTCCCTGTTGGGGATATTCTGAACTATCAGGGGTCAAGTAAAAAGAGGAAATGAAAGCATTCAGATGATGCTTGACGAGGCAGCTTCCCAGCGGAGGAGAGGCGGGGGTGCGGGGGGGGGGACCTCTAGTTCACATGGAAGATAAAAAACCAAAATAACATCCAGTCAGCTGGGATTAAGACTGGACTGCAAAACGACACACATACATACACACACACACCAGAGAAGATGGAAACAAACATAAGGCTCCCTTCGATGTGAAGAATGTTATTTTGACCCACTTAGTCAACGAGACAGAGGAAGAGGAGAACCAGAGTGTCTGTCTGTTGGATTTGGAAGCAATGAGTAGCATCTTTTATTCCTTTCGCCATCCCAGTGAGGCCATTGTTATAAAAAAAGGAAATGCCCACTAAATCCCTTTTAACAGAAAAAAAAAAGGATTCTGTCAAATTACCCCTTCAACAGTTTTTCATTAATCGCCGCTTCTCTCGTTTCATTAAAGAAAGAAAAGAAAGCCAAAGCCGGGGCTGTAACTAAGACCCTTATCTCCTGCAAGAAGTGGCATTAGGCAGGAGAGTGTGTGCAAGGAAACAAGCTGCAGAGAACAAGCGTGCATAGAGCTGGAGTAATGTGTGTAAACTGAGACGTGGATATCTTCAATGAATAAATGAGGCTCAGTGTGTGTTTTCCTCTCTAACCATCAGCATTTTTGTGCGTTTTCAGAAAACCCCCCCTTTTTTAAATTAATATACATTTTCTCCCGCACACTCACAACCCCAAAACCAAGTCTGTGTGTGTGACTACAAGTGCCTGTAACATGGTTGCTTCTCTCATTTCCCTGCTGTAACACCATCCCTGTGCTACGGCTACAGTGTGTGCACGTATGTGTATGTGTGGGAGGAGTGAGGGGGCTGGTTTTATTTCCATGTCTTTGTATGCCTGCAGATATTCATCCACATGTGCTTTGCAAGGATGCAAATGCACACACACGCACACACACACACACACACACACACACACACACACACACACACACACACACACAGGTGTGTGCAGGTATACAGGTGTGTCATTTTGTGTGGTCCAGCAGGAGACCCATAACGTGTAGATGACAGACGAACTGACTGGAGGGTGAAAGGCCTTTGTTCCCGATACGTCTCGTCTTACCACAACAGATATGTGTCAGGGCACCCATCCTGACCGCATCTATCTATAGCAGGACGCTGCAACGTAAAGCCCCTTTTAGGTAGGCGAAGGGTCGGGTGTCACCTTAAAGCCTACAGGATTTTTTTTCTTCCCAAGTAAAGGCATAAACATACTGTAAGAGAAGAAGTCTGTCGATGCACGGTGCGTTCAAATCTTAAAAAAGGTTTCTCACACGGACACCCGCAGTGAAAGAAGAAACAAGTAAAGAGTTCATTTAAACGAAAATAGATTTTTGTGCTTCTTAAATGTGACTTAATGTGAAAACATTTAATTTCTTATGTTCACACATCGCACAATAACAACCGCAGGCTCCATTAAAAAGTAGCTTTTCCCACAGTTTTCAACCATATCACATGGCGCAGACATCAATTTGAAGTTCAAGCTCAGTAGGTGTCATGATGTAACCAAACACTTTCAGGACTTCTTCAAAGTAGAGAGCTGAAGTTCATTTGTGTGTCTCAACTAAGAGCTCTCGAGAAGCTGTTTTCATGATTTTAGCTGAACTCAAAGAGCCCAAAGCCACAAGAGAGGCCTCCAAAACCTCAAGACCTCATCCTAAATCAAGTATTGGAAAATGTATCGGGAGCATCTGCTGCCAATTTTCCAGTGCCTGACATCTCAGGATACCTCTGCAGATCCATTTCCCAGCGGGTTAAAGCTTCTATGGTGATGTCGACAGGTTTTAATGCTGATGTTAAGATGGTGATTGTTAATTTAGCAGAAAATTGAACATCAAAGCCTTCTTGGCCTCTAATGTTGCTACCAGAGGGTTTAACGTTAGTGTTGCTGTCATAAGACAATCAACCAATAAAGAATTAAATACTAAATATCTTTGCAAAAAAAAACTGTTAACTGTCTGAAACATTAATTTTGGTCTGATCCACCAATCCTAACCAGCGTCTTGACACGCTGACACTACAGTGTGTGCTTCGGTCAAAAAGATTTACAAAAACAGCAGATGAACTTCCAGAAATCAGGAACGTCTTGGGGAAGTAATAATGAGGTCAATCTGTGCAGAACAAACTGTTCTGACAGGTAAAAAAAACCAATAAGCAAGAAGGTGACAAAACTTTCCATCTTTAGTGGAGGAGATAACCCGCACCAGTCAGCAAACAAAAAAACATACACGACCAAAAAGCCTCTGGTTGTTTTTGCACCAATGAGACGGCGCTCCACAACCAGACACAATTCACTGTATTCATGTCACATTCTCCAAAAAGATTCCACATTTCTTAATCTAATTCATTACGTTCAGCAAAAGGAGAGCTGGCCATAGAGGCGCTACAGAAGTGCTCCTTGTCCAAGACCCATTGATGGATATCAGCCACTGTCTTAAGTAACATGAACAAGACTGGTTCAACTAAATGCCAACAAAAAAAGAAAGAGAAGTACGTGGAGATAACCAGTTCTCAGACAATCAGATCTTTGTGAAACCAAGAGACAGGAGTCCCCTTTCCCATGAGACTAGAGTCTAATATTGTCTTTTAAGAAAACAGGAAGTGTAGTGTTTGCCATCCTTTTTTTTTTTCTGCAGATCTCCCGTTTTGGTTTTCTTTATGCGCCGACTTGACAGCTCTAAGAAAAGGCGGGACCGGCTCCAACAGGTGCATCTTTCTTGTCTTTATAGTTCTGTTTCCAAGAGGTTGGCTCAAATGTCTCTTTCAAGCCTTCACCCATCAATCAGCTTGTTTTCATTTAGTCTCAGTGATGGAGCGGTGGAGGAGAGGGGATAGATCCAACATACCTCGCTCAGACTTCTGCTTCTCTGTCTTTTTTTTAAAGAAAAAGGGAAAAACAAAAATCGGAGTGGAACCATCGTTGGTTTGATCGCTGTAAAGACAAATTATAGATTAAATGAAAACCGACTCCATTACATTTAAAAAGGGGGGAAAAAGGCCAAGCTGTCCTTTGCTTTGCATCTGTCTGCACGTAGAGAACATGAAAGCAAAAACAGAAACAAGATATGCTTCGAATCTCTTCCTCAGTGTCTCTTCTGTTTCCTCAACGCATCACAACCAAGAAAGGGAAGACAGAGAAAAACTAAAACGGGGAGAGAAGGCTTCTCTCTCTTTCTGTCAATCAGCTCCACTGCTTCTGTGTGTTTGCTTCTTTTTTTTTTTTGAAGATCAGCATCCAGCTGGCACGTCTGCCATGAAATCAAACTCGTTCTGTCCCAGCCAGAGCTCAGGCAGCTCGTTGGCTCTGTCCAAGCCCAGCTCCACCACCAGGGACATGAGAACTTCCTCATCCACAGGGTCAAAGTCAATAATTCCACCTGCGCCAGAACTTTGGCTTCCCATGCTGATCCCCACGCCCATGCCGCCGCCTCCGAGGCCTCCGGATTGCCCCAGGAGCTGGTTCCCCGTGCCGAGCGGCGAGCCACCGAAGCCCCTTTGAGCTCCACTGGCTGGCGGATGTCCGGCGGAGGCGCCGGCGAGGTTCTGGTAGTGCGAGTTGAGCTTCTGCAGCTGCATGCTGGCGATGAGATGAGGCCCCGTCTGCAGGCAGAAAGGCTGCGGTTTGGAGAGCGGCGCGGACGACAGCGATACCCCGGGCGAAGAGGCGGGACCGGTGGACGGAGAGAAGGGGACGATGGAGGGTTTGGAGGAAGGGTAGTGGAGGAGGGAGGTGAGAGGAGAAGAGGAGGAAGACAGGTCCTTCATTGCAGCGTGGGCCTTGCCAGGGAACAGCAGTGAGGTCATCACCAGGAAAACCCAGAGCCTGCAAGAAGAAGAGGGGGAGGATGATGAGGAAGCAGGAAGAAGAGGATGATAATAAAACTGGGACATGAGGTGGAAGAGATGAGCTGCTTAGATAAACAGTTCAGGCACAAATTAGAACATCAATGATAAGACTTGTGTGTGAGATATAATGTAGAGATGTAAGCCGAGGCAGCAAGGAACAGGAGAACAGAGACTATTCATACCTTCAGATTTACCTCATACCTGATGGATTCTATCATAATCACATCAAAATCCTCTTTTCCAAAATAAAAACTCATGTAAAACTGGAAACTCATTAAATATTTTCAATAACAATGACTGCGAGTGTTACCAGTGACTGGATGGCAACTCTTTCAAAGCAACAGAATGATCTGTTTGCAACTTTTGCCTGGAATTAAACCAGAAAAAAAACCCAGATGCCCAGAATGTGAGGCATGCAGGCACCACAGGAAATTAACCCTTACACACCTCTTCACCTAAGTCGATATAGAAAACCAAGAAGCCTCATAATTATATGGTTTTTATATGTTTTGAAGTGGAATATCCTGTTTTAAGAGTGACAGCAGCATTGTTTTTGTGCTCTTTTATGCATGAATAAGATAAAAATTAAAAAAAACTTGTATGTGTAGATTATTTTAATCTGGAGGAAGCCAAACTGCTACATCTCATCTTTAACAAAGAGCGAGCCTAAACAGCTCTAAACCACCAACATTGTCACCATTTTGTGATAAAAACGTTTGTTATTAACGAGCTGAGCAGGCTCCCATGTCTGCCAGCGCACATGTTTAAGCAGCTGAGCTGCATATTTTCCTCTCCGTGATACTTGTGGACCAACATGGGTTGTAAAATTAAAGGGGGGAAAAAAGCTTGATGCCACGCTTGGACTAAAATACTAAAAACTTTTCCACATAAAGAAAAAAAGATTGAGAAATGCATAAAACAGGACCTTCAACCAGGACACGGGGGGGGGGGGGGGGTTCATTCTTCTTCGATATGTTTCGTTATAACTTTTAGACTTTTCCTTAACGTATGATTTAAAAGATTTTGTTTCTTTTTTTCAATTAAACCTCTCAAAGCTGATGTTGTATTTGCTGCTGCCTATCTTGGCCAAGACTCCCTTAAAAAAAAATCATTCTTAATCTCTGTGGGATTTTCTTGGGTAAATAAAACGGTAAAAAAAAGTTTGGAAAAACTCCAACAAGCTAATATCAGATAGTGCAGCTTAGAATAGCTGCAGACTCTTTTTTTAGCCTCCTAATGACTCCATCTCTCACAAGTTAAGAGTTGATATCTTCATTTTCTATTCTAATAACATCTAACACCAAAAGTGATTAATCTAATTTCCTGACAAACCCGTGGCTGCTTCCCACTGCAACAGCAAAAAGGCCTTATTGACTTATGTTCTTAGTTCCTGGTGAATGACAGAAATCACATCTGTCTGAGAAAGCAGGCGACCCTAGCGCCCGGACGGCGAGCCTCATGACTCCGTACGTGAGACGGATTTTGTGTCTGTAGGCTCGCTGGATGTCTGCTTTTCCTCTTGACCTATTGAGCAGCAAATTAAGCATGAAAAAGCTGCGGGGAGGCAGCCTGTGGGTACCATCGGGTTTAGTGAGTGTTTATAGGTCTGTGTATGTCGGCTGTGTGTGCTGTTGAATGGAGTTCACAACACAACAGAGTCTTTGAGGATCACAAAGACTGATTGGGTCACATGGGAGGATAAATACATATGGGCTCTGAGAACAGACCATATGTCTCAGTGTGTGTGTGTGTGTGTGTGTGTGTGTGTGTGTGTGTGTGTGTGTGTGTGTGTGAGAGAGTAGAGCAAGAAATGTTGTTTCAATATGTGTGGAGGTAAAAAGGGCGAATGCGTGTGTATGTGTGTGTGTGCACAACAACACTCCTTGAGGCTCATATTATAGTCCCTGAGCTGGTTTATATTACATTTAGTTCAAACAGCATGTGTGCCTCAACATACACACCAAATCATGCGGCTATCCTTTGAGTAAAGTAATCACTTAAAAATGTGTACAGATACACACACACACACACACACACACACACACATACACACAGAGCCTGTCCTCCTTGTGCTGGCTCTTATTTAGCCAGAACATAATTGGTCCGGGCAGACATGCAGCTGCACTCGACTGATAGAGTTAACACACAAACAAAGACACCAAACAGCTGCCAGTGGCAGGTTTGTGTGTGTGTGTGTGTGAGAGATTGTATGTGTGTGTGTGAGAGTGTTCATTATTCATTGACCGATTACTGTCAGGGCCACACTGCACATGGTGTCTCTGCCCAACCGCTCTCCGAACCCCGGAGACGTAAACATCAACTCACCAAAGTCTCACTGCTGAAGTTTTTGGAGAAGTGCTGCAACGAAACGGCTTTTTTTTTTTTTTTTCTTGTTTAAAGTTGTTTTAAACAAACTAAAATAACCAAGATCCAAATATTTTTTCATTGGAGGCCAGCTAATGTGGTTAAATCTAATTCTGGACTGAAATTAAAAGCTGCACACCAGCAAGTCTTTTATTAGATCTCTCAAGTATCTAGCTGAGCCAAACATCTGGAAGCTGGAAAGGTTACCCTGGATTAAGGGCCAGACTCCTTGTGTTGCCAACATCTAAACTAAATGACACTTGAACGCGCCACAAACATGACTTGAAGCTGGATGTGAAGTCTGTTGGGTTTGGGATTCTTCGCTCAACATGGCTGCTCTGTTGGGAAATGATTTGCTTGTTTTGGAGGAAATTAAATTGGTGAGACAAGCAAGCTGGTTTGCACCCTGTTGTCACCAACGCCTCTTTTCTTGTGGATCGGAGGGAGCCTTCTCACTGACAAACAACGCTGACTCTTACATGTTGAGAAAAGATGTCTGAGTCCATCAGAGCCAACAGGCAGTTCAAACAAAAATAACAGAAAACATACGTTCACTGACTTTCTGGACGTGCCTGAAGCCCTGCGGTTGGCTTTGGTTGTTTTAGGCGCTTTACGAAGCTTTCACACCAGGTTTGATCGGGACGAAAAATGTTACATCTTTGTTTTGGTTAAATTTCAGACTGTACCAAACGGCCTGGACAACATCACACGGTAACAACAGCTATATTTATGTAAAATATGAGGACAGGAGCGTAAAATTGTGTGTAAAACTACTTGTAAATACAACAAGCCGAAATTAACTTTGAGTTTCTCCGTAACGTCAACAAAGCAACGTGATGTTTATTACCATTATAGTGTAGAAAAGAGAGTTTTCGTTGACTTTAGATTAACTTTGGAGCCATCTGGTCCACTTTACATGAACCCTGGTCTGCTTCCACGGAGAGTACGGTTCATTCAGAGTAGTGCGAACACGCATTTAAACTCTGGTCTGCTTGAAAACCGGAGGTCCCCGCCCCCCTAACCCTGATGCGGTTCACTTACAATGTAAAACAAAACGCAGCATCCATTGAACCAGAGAGAGGAAGTGATGTGGGACGCATCGTAGTGCAACGCGTCATGTTTTGGGGAAACATGACAGCTGTTGTTAACTTCGTGACGTTCTTCAGGTGGTTTGGTTCCTTTTTTATAAAGTACAGTGTGAAAGCAAACCAAACCAAATGAAGGTGCAGCATTTTTCAGGATTCCCCACCCAATCCCTCAGACTACCCGGGAATGAATGCGCCTTTAGAGTAAGTGAGCTGCATTTGGTTGGCTGTAATTTGCAACTTTGCCACTAGATGTCTCTGCACCTTCCACAATGGACCTCTCCACCAAGTCCTCCAATGGAAACAACTATATGTTACATAAGAAACCACGTCCCTTCATCCACAGCAGGCGAGTTCAGACCAAAATATGACCACCTGATCCACCTCCGAGTACGGTTCAGCCAATATCTTGATCAGATTTAACCTTTCGTAACTTGTTTCAGTTTAAACAATAACATAAAAGATCAGGATTATGCAACTTGTTGCTTTGGTTACACATTATAAACAAAACTGTGTCACTAAATCACATGAGTGGAGCATGTCTGATGTGTGTTGTGTTCAAACCCTCAATTATTCTGACTTTTTAGACACAAGGATTAAGGTGTCTGTGTTGGGGCGTACGGGAACACTGTGTGCCAACCACATGACGAAAACATCAGTAAAAAATCATCACCTAGATAATTGGAGAATGTTTTTAGTTGATGGCCAGGGACACTGTGTTTTCTTCTGCGGATGCTGATAGCTAAAAGTCAGCTGGAGGCAACATAAGCCAAAAGGTGAGATGTATTAAGCTCATCCAGTCTTATACAGAGTGGGGTTGGGTTTTTTTTGTAGCCTGCAAGGTGATAAATCCCCTTTTGTTCTGTCTGTAATCCAAGTTGATGCTTTTTCATTTTTATTTAAAAGAACTTCCTGTCAGAGTTCAAATAAACTGTTTCCTAGAGAGTCTTCACAGATGTCACATATAAAAAAAGTTATGGGTCATTAAGCTGCCTATGGGGGGCAGCAGCGTTCAGCAAACTATCCAATTAAAAAGAAAAAAGGTTCAAAACTGCATTAGTATATTTACCCCTCGGCTGAGGCTTAATCTGTCTTCAGGGATCAAAATGTTCAGATATTAGTTCGTCTCCATTTGTCTTACTGCTCAGACATGCAACCACATGTTCAAGTAACAAGCTTTGAATTGAGGATGGACCCCAGCAGCAGAGCAGGAGGGCGGCTCGGCCGAACTTAGGAAGGATGCTGTGTGAAACGACTGGAGGAGCGCCAGTGTTTTTTCCTGTTCACAGCTGACCTGACTTCATTGTGTTCTTCCATCGCTTTTATGAGATTGTGAAATCAGGCCTGGCTTAGTTTCACCCTGTAAATTATTTCATTAGCAGTCTCGGCTGCTGTCCTGGCTGCAGACTGGTCTGCATCTTTAATTATCAGCAATTAAAGTCTGCTCGCTCGCTCTCTCCCTCCGTCTCCGCCAGGTTAGGAGCTCAAACTGAGGGGGAAAAAAACCAACAACACAGGTCTAAAACCTAAGATGTCAACTTAAAAATGCTCCTTTGTCCACTTATTTATGATCAATCTGGTAGAACAAACTGTCAGTTGTTACACTTTTACAGCAGAAATGAGTCATTTCCAACCTTCTCAGAGCAAAGCCAAGTATTAGAGTACAGATATTGGCCAAAAACAGCCTAAAAAATATGTGAATGTGAAAGAAATACATCTTCTCACTAAGTTTAATAGCTGTCCTAAAGCTTTCCAACCAAATACATTAATATCTCAAATATGATGGAAAGTTATTAAATGGATCAATTAAACTGGCAAGCCATAAATATCACAGGATGTAAGGGTGCAACAACAATGCATTTAAAATAATAAAATTAAAAAAAAGGACCCTCCAGCAGAGTTTGTGAATGCACACAGTCACATTAACCACCAGCAACAACTGGGGTTTCAATTACACAATTAGAGCCTGACGAGCAAATTGAAACGTCAGGCTGTCTCTGACCCTTTCACACACACCATATGTCGCCCACAGTGACACACTCACCACTTACTTTAATTGGCTCCATATTGGAGATGGCTAATGAGAAGCCAATTTAAAGAGAAGACAAAAAACAGGCTGATTTCACCTGCAGTCCCTCCAACAAAAAAAAAAAGAGTCAGGGTTTAATAAAAGCAGCAAATACATGCGAAAAAAAGATAAGAAAATACCAACTTCCAGTTTGTTTCCTGCGAGTTGTGAATAAGTCTGTGTTAAGCTGACTTCAGCCAAACAGAAATGAAAACTTAAGCAACACAGAAAGCTGTTTTTGTCATTTAAAAATGTTTTGCAAACCCCTCAGGAACAAGGGAGCCCGTTAAAAACTTTCACTAGACCTGAGATTTATAACTCCAAACCCTCACTTGACAACTTCTGACTAGACGCAAAAACACAGCATGGACTCACTGACCTGTGAGGAAAAAAGCCCAGCGCTTGGATTCAAACAAAGTCCAAAGAGTTTGTTGTGGAAATGAAAAAGCCGGTGAGGCGTTAGCTTCAAGAGAATCAGAGGGAGAAGTCCACAGAGCGACTGCAGATGGTCTGTCAGCTCCTCAGAGCTTGTTGCTGAATAAAAAGCAGTTTGTGCCTCTCTCCTCCTCACTGAAAAGCCTGGTGTGTGTTTGTGTGTGTGTGTGTGTGTGAACACAGTCTGCCATCTATAAACCACGAGATGGATTCTCACTGGATCTGGACTCCGTTCTGAACAAAACATTACAAAAATATCATAAAAAACTTGAAATGATGCAAGTAATGACTTTATATACAAAATAATCAAAGACTGTAATGAATTAAAAAGAAGTTTGAGTTCTTATCTTGCTCTTATTGGTTTGATCTGATTTTATTTGTCAATATCACCCATTCCTCCCAGTTGTAAACAAACTTTCTTATTGGTTTTATCATACGACAAAGATTAGTTGACACACACAGCAAACTGGATTCTTCCCGGTTTGTGCACCGTGAGTCGGGATGTTTCCATCCAGAGAGCAGACGGGACCGAGCTCGTCAGTGCTGGGAAACTAAATGTAAAACACCTGTGTGGTAACGTGGGAGCAATAACTTACAACAATTGCCAAATGTTTTGATGTAAAGTGTAAGTTTCTCAGAGCTGTGGTAAAGTCATTTAACAGGGGTAAAGTGTAAAAATCACACAAGCTTTAGTTTTAGTGCAGCCATTTAGAAATACAGCTGAAAATCAATAAGCAGGGCTTGTGTATGTATTTGTGGAAAATTAAATGCAAGTGAATGCACATATGCACACATTGAATAGGACAACCATCCTTCAGTGTTCGCTCTTACTCCCACATCAATGTTACAGGTCTGAAATGTACTTTCACACGATGGCTTTTGCCTTAAAAGGAAACTTTATTCTTCTCTGGGTTTGAACCGATCGGGTTGGATGGCCGCCCTTCACGAGTCTGGTTCTGCTAGAGGTTTTCTTCCTCTTTATTTTATCATGCATGCTCTAGATGGAGGATTAAATTAAATATATTTGATGCAATCCTTTTGGTTCATCTTGCATCCGACCTCTTCCGCGAGCTCTCTCCAGCCTGTAAAGGAGAGTCTTATCTTAACTCTTGTCTTATCTCTTGTTCTCTCTTTCTTTTCCTCTCTTCCTCCGATAATGCGCACAATAGATGTCACTGTGTCATCAAGTTTTAAGGTCAGAAAGTTACGTAATGCCTCTTTAATGCCTGACCCAATGAATAATGGGCATATAATTCTAATTCTTAAAATCTATAGTCTTTATTTGGCCCTTTTATCAAAATGTAGAAAAAAAATTAAACCAAAAACTAATTTGCATATATTTACTGTTAATTAAGTGGTAAGGCAGAATTATTGTAGTGCAAAAAGTAACCAGCAGGGGGCAGAAGCTAAGTATCAGATTACAACAGGGTTTTAAGCAACATTTTAACCGTAAAGTGATGCAATAGGGCTCAGAAACTGTATCTATCAAATATGATTTGCACAGGATTTAATTAATAAAGTCGACATTGACACATTTATTTTTCTTGGAGGTTCAACTGTTTAAAAAAAAACACATGAAAAATGTTTAAAGCTTATTACAGTTTTCCAACTTACCAAGATGAGTGAAAAGAAAAGCAACTAACATGCACACCTGAGAAGAGTGTGTTTGCATCATGTATTCAAGGTTGATTCCCTCGTCTATGCTGTTTACCTAATGTTGGCGGGAATGTTTGATAGCAACAAATCGTGGCTGAGATTAGTGCTAGCAATTTCCAAAAGTCCCTGTTTTTTCCCTTTCTAAATCTCAGTCCTGCAAACCAAACTTGTAAACCAACGTTTAACTTTCTTAAAAACGTCTTCTGTTTTAGAAAGTCTGCCCGGGTCTGAATCCGGCCTCCAGAATTTGGAAGCTGCAGCTCTGCAGGGCAGATGTTGCTCATTCTGAGGCAAACACTATCAGGAATCAAATGGACCATTTCAGACCCCTCCGTCTTTGTCTGTGACACTTACCCAGAGACAAGGACAGACCTTGGTGGTCTTTGGATGATTTGCATAACTATATGTTCCCTCTAGAGAGAACATATAGTTATTCATGTCATTAGAGATGCTGATGGAAATGTGCTGAAAGACTTATCAGGCAGGTTTTAGCCCTTTATTTTAGTCCAAAAATACTTGGTTATTACTCTTATATGACACTGTGGCTCATATTGGTTGAATATAAACAATCTGACTGACTCAGAAATGGAAAATCCTAAACCAGAAGGTTCTAAATATCAGCCAGTTAAAGGTTTATAGTTTGTGTTTGGGGAGGTAAAACACAAAAATACCACCTTAAATGTTTATTCCCCAAACTGGATCTTCTGCTGATATCTTCTATGAGATATGAGAACCTACTCTGGTCACAAGATACGCTTGTTTAAATCTTTAAAAGTTTGTTACCAAAAGAGACTTTAACACCAGATCTGTTAAAAATAAAAAAATAAAAACAATCCAAAACCTTATTTTCTCCTTCTGGCCAGTCCAGCAACAGGAACAAACAAAGCATGTTTTGTTTAGGGGTGAAAAAAATCCCTTAAACGTGTCACTAGGGAAACCTCTTCCAATTCATTCAAAAATAACCCCCTCTGTCTTACTCAAAAAGAACAAACCATTTAACATTCACCATTCATCTCAATAGCCGGTGGAGGGAGGACGTCATTAGGCGCCAGCAACATGCTTCGGTGCGGTCAAGTGCCACGCGCTCAGCCTCTCTTCCGTTAAGCAGATAAAAGGTGGCATCTGTCTTTATTGTGCGAGTAAATCCCACTCTGCCATTGACCGCGGACACTTCACATGTTGATGGGGAGGAGGATGTATAGACGAGGCCCCCGCCAGCTTTTGTTCCCCCCGGGTGGAGACGTTATGCAAATCAAACAAAACCGTTTGTGATTTCCATCTTAGCAGACAAGTAATTATGTCATGTTGGCCAAGCTGCCAGCGCGCGAGGCGGACTTTCCTTCTTCCGAGACTGGAAACCGATTTTAACTGCACTGGAGATTTCTGGGATAAAAAAAAAAATAAAGATGCTTTTTATTTTTTATCTTACATAGAATAAGTTTCTGCATTGTGAAGTGATTTGGAGAACATCCAGACTTTATCATTAATTCAAAGGACTTATGCAAATAAAAAAAAAGTGCAGCTGTCAACAAGGTGCAGAGGAAAACAAAAGGACAGGTCTATGGGTTTATCTAAACTAATCACTGGGAAAGGTCAAATGATGATCTATTCAAATCACAGGCTGGGTTGTGATAGGGGAGCTGGTCATGATTTGCATATACCTGGGGAAGTTGTGTTTTTTTTTTTATCCGCATGGAGCAGTAAAAGTGTGTCCAATACAAACTACTGTAGACAAACCCAGTTTAAAGAAAGGTAATACTTATTCAGAAAAATTCTATCTTTATGACGAGACTACATCAGACTCAACAAATGCCAAAGCCTGACTCCATTTACTGCTTTCACTTTCACCTAGGAAGAAATGAATCTCTGTAACATCATCTTCAATCTGGTGACTTTTGACTTCAACGATATCACAAGGCAGCCAGTGGATGAAGGTCATAAAACTCCCAGAGGCCGTCGTCTGATGATGAATTTGAATCTACCGTTGGCTTTTGTGTCTGGTAAGCCCATGTCTCACGAGAAGACTTGTGGTCTCCAGATCCACGTTAGACAGGCTGGTTTTTCAGAAACTGCTGATCTCACTGGGCTTTTCACACGTCTCTGACACTTTTCTGAACGGGCTGAAATAGAAAAAATATCCAGTGAGCAGCAGTTGTCTGTCAAGATGATAAAAAAAAAGGCAACAGGAACTCAAATAAGCACCGGTTCCATCCAAGATATGCAGAATATCATCTCTGAACACACAACACGTCCGAACCTTGAAGCAGATGGGCTACAGCAGCAGAAGACCACACCGGGTGCCTCTCCTGTCAGCTAAGAACAGGAAACTGA
>JBBBVU010000005.1:20494623-20507326 GCA_037177055.1 Atherinosoma microstoma
TCACATGTGGAACAAACTCCCAGAAACCTGCAGGTCTGCTGAGACTCTCAGCAGTTTTACATCAGGGTTAAAACTTTCCTATTTGCAGCCTTTTATCAAAACGGATCACTTTTATTTCCTACATTTAATCCAGTTTTCTCTGAGGGTTTTCTTTCATTTTTTAAATTTTAGTTTTTAATACTTCTTAATGCTTCTGTTTTATGTAAAGCACCTTCAATTGTCCTCTACATGAAATGGGTCATTACAAATAAACTTGCTTGCCACATTGTGCTGTGGGATGGCATCCCGTTCCTCTAACAGGAGTTGTTTAAGGTCAACCAGCATTGCTTTGTTGGTCACATAAAGCTCCTCCAAGCCAGTCCCCCAAGTAACTGGGTTGAAGTCTGTACTCAGAGGTCCTCCCATCTTCTCACCTCCCAAATCCTGGAGGTACTTTGTGACAATCCATGCTGTGTAGGGCGTTGTCCCCTTGGAGAACGGAGTAAGGTCCCAGATTCTGGGGATATGGGCTCAGAATCTCCTTCCGATATGGCTGTCGTTCAGATGTCAGTCATACATCTGTGACTGGGACGCACCTGGCAGCACTCGTATCTCAAAACAAGAGAATATCCCAGAGGATTTTGGCACATTTATTAGGGGGGCACCACCCACATGTTTAGCTGTGTTGCTCATTCCACAGAAGCATAATCCTTAAGAGTCATACTTGGTTGTAAAGGTGACTAAATCAGGCTTTCCATTGCTGTATAACACAACACCAATTGGTTTTATTAAAAAGGGAGAAACCTGGATTTAAAACCTAAACTGGATTTTTTTTCCTCTCTGAAATTGAATATCCAGATGTTCCATTTTCCAACCCAGACAAGTCATCGTCAACTTAAATCCCCATTTTGAATACATAAAGTTTTGTTAGTAGAAGCATAAACCTGTGAAGACGTATGACTACCAGCCATTCACAATATTTCTGGTTGTAGACCAAACCCATAAAATAATGAGGCTTTAGAAAATATGCATTTTATTTTATTATTTATCTTCACTTGTAATAAAAAATTTGCATTCTTTCCCACCATAACATCCGTTTCCTAAACATTCAATTCTGTCACACCTCGCCACTTTCCTGTGAACTTCTCTAAGACAGGCCAGTAGCAGCACAAGTTTCTAAGGAGACCCCTCTTATCATAAATACGTACAAACTGCAAAAGTACAGATCGTAAACAGCAAATATGTAATTCTTGCAAAGCCTGAGCGGCAACATCCAACATGGTTGACCCCTCATCTATTAAAATATGTCCTCCTCCCCCCCACCCCACCCCCCTTTTGTTCTTTACAGATGATTATGGCTTCAAACTGTGGTAACATTATCCATAAGATCTTTCTTCTTATGCACTTCTCGAGGTTCTTACGGTTGACCTGCAGCCCTGATGTGAAACACAGGTCTGGTTTAAAAGACAGGAGACAAAAAAAACTAAACAAAAAGAAAAGAGTGAACATACAGCAAATGCCTTTAAAGTGCTTTAACAGGGACTGTAAAGATCTGAAACTACAATAAACTTCTTCCTCTCAGTCCTCAGCTCATCATGACTATCCTCCAAGTTCTGGATCAAATATACGACCTGACATAACCGCCCGGGTCCGTCGCTTCTCCTCAGTCGTTCAGGTCCGCCTCGAGTCCTTAACGACACGTGCAGGACTCGGCCACCATGTCTTCCATCTCCTTGTAGTCCACCTTGTTGTTGTGCACCAGCAGCACGCTCATGGGCGTGTACTTGTAAGGCACGCAGGATGGAGGGGGGATGTCTCCGATGCCCAGCTCGTTGATGAGTGTCTGGATGATGGCGTGATATGGGGAGTGGTAGGCGTAGTTGAGGATCCTGGGGCAGTCGCCCTGGCAGTATCGGGGGTTGTAGGCCTGCGGGGCGATGAAGTAGTGGCCCCAGCCAAGCTCGCTGAACGACAGGCGGAAGGAGTGGAGCTTGCAGCGGTTCTTCGGCCGGCTGGTTTTGCGTCTGTAGTTGGGTCTGTTGGAGGCGATGGAGGCGGAGGAAGAGGTGGAGGAGGAGGACGAGGCAGGGGGAGAGAGTTTCAGAGCGTCCAGGAAGGGATCTTTCGGCTCCGTTGAGTTCTCTTTGGCGCTGCGGCGATGGCGAATCGTCGGGTGCCACCAACCGGATTGCCTCATGGCGTTTTCCCCCTCCACCCCGAGCAAGTCCTTCATCCACTCCTTCACTTCCCTCTCCTCCTCCAGGTACAGAAGAAGAGAGGGGGCTTCCACGTTAGGCTCGCTGCTCCATTGCTTCCTCCCTCGGTGGAGAGTCCCCCACCGTGTGGGGCCGCCGCCGTCGTCCTCCTCCTCCTCCTCCTCCTGGTCAAGCCCGGGATCCGTGCACCAATACTGGGCGGTGAGGGTCAGATGACCCCCCTCGCCCTGATCCTTCCCCTGCAGGATGTGAGCACGGATGTGCGCGGTGATGTCCGTCTCCGTCCAGCGCTCGTGGGGCTCCAGGGTGACAAAGCTATTGCCTCCCAGAGAGGTGATCTGAGCGCGGCAGCGGGGCGGCTCCACGGCCTGGGTGCTGTCCGGGGGGGTGGAGGGGGGAGAGGAACGCAGGTGGACGAACGAAGCTCTGACGAGCTGCTCTGAGGGAAGAGTGTCCAGTTTGTACTGTACGGTGAAGATGTAGCTGAGGTCTGAGGGAAGAGAAGACAAAGATCGACACAGAGTCTCTTTTAGAAGATTCTTGTACTTCTAGCCATCGTAGAAGTACGATCCAAGCTAATACTTAGCCTCAGTTTCCTCCTCTTGCTCCAACACCTCCATCTTTTCTTTTTTGGACATCAAGTAATCATCATCTATCCTTTAAAATAAAATCGCACTAGAGGCAATTTGAAAACCAAATACAAACGTATAAGCACAGCATTTGACAAACTGTTGTACTGACATTTATGTTTACACATTTCAATTAAGTCAGAAATTTCCTAAAAGTGGTTAATGATGTGTAGTTCGCATACAAGTTTCCTATAAGAAAAGATTCTTTGTAGTGAACAAAAAGCGTGTGGGAAGTGTCGGAGGAGGTGGGACTCTCTTTAGATTGGCAGCAAGTTGTGCCAATCACAAGTTAGGAAAGACTTGGATCATACCATTATGTGGAAAAGGGGGGCAGACACTCAGAAGTCAGGGGGGGCTGTAAGGGAACAGGCCAGATAGAGGAGCTGAATTTGAATACAAAAAAAATTCAATGATTGAATTTTAAAACCACCTCCAATACATTTCAATTCCCTCTGGGATAAAGTATGTTTTATTAAGAACGGTCTTTATATGAATCGCTTGTTTCATTTGTTAATCAAATAAATTGCTTACAAACAAATTGCTAAATTAGGCTGAAAATAGAAGCTCTGAGTGAAGCCGAATGAAGAGTCTTCTAAAAAGGAAAGCCACGCCGAAAGTTGGATCTCTGGAAAGAGCCAGTATACCCAACACTAAAAAAAAAAAAAAAAAGGGGTGGCTCTAAACTTTTGCTCATTGCGCCAATTAAAGCCTCTCCTTGTGATGGGATCACCAAAAGGCACATTTCTATTTTTTTTAACCTTATTTAAACTTATTTTAAGTCTCATTTCCAACAACATTAGTTTCACTCATTACTGGCTTTAAGTTGCATTAAAATCGATATACTTTATGTTTAAAGTTGCTTAAGATGCAACCAGATGTTAAAACCAGTGATTTCTTTGGACAAACCAGGATGTTTGAATGCATCAAAATGCCTATGAGCAGCAAAACGCACCATTTTTCCAAGTAACTATTCTGTTTGAGTCATTAAAAAAAAAAAGCTTCAACATTTAGGCACATCCTCAGAAAGACCAGGAGTCAAATATAAAGCTCATTCTCTGGTTATATTAATAAAAAAAATTTTTTTTAATTGAATATTTAGCTGCTGATTTATTAAAGATCTTTTAAAATTTTTTAGAGGAAACATCGCGTATTTCTGGGCTTATTCCAGGAGTAAAACGTGGTTCTTTCACCTGCTGAAGAGGGCACGAGGCGCACGGATGACGCCGCGGGTTTCAGCAGGCGCACAGTGTTGGAGCCGAACTTCCGGTGCTGCTTGGGCCTGCCGTCCGGTTCGGCCGCGCTGCGGTACAAACTGAGCATAAACTGCAGGTTCTGGTCCGCTTTCTGCTCCTCCGTCAGCGGCCAGTGGTGCGCGCCTCGGTGCTTCGCGCTCTGGTGACTCCGCCGGCTGCGCTTCAGCGTCGCGTGACGGGAGGCCGTCTTCCGCCCGGTCGCCACTCCGGCGCAGGTGGAGCACAAGAGGTAGAGAAAACAGGTGAGGGCGCAGACACGCAGAAGGCTGGGTTTAGCGCAGGTCGCCGTCATTGTTTTGGTTTTAAAACCTCTGGTGCTAGCAAGCTCCACCAACGAGGCTATAGTTGGCAACCATCCTCCTCACTGCGCAGGGCGTGACTTACAGGCGCACCTGATGGCGGGCCGTTTTGGACATTTCAGCTCACTTCCTGCTGAAATTGACGATCGCGCCAATTAACCCCTCGGATGTGCGGGAGTAGCCAACAGGAGCGCGGGAAGCCACGTGATTGGATGCATAAAGGTGCGTGACAAATGTTCCTATAAAACCTGGGGAAATAGGTGCCGTGATCAATTGAGACATGCGCAAACCTCCATGTTATTTACCCTAATAATCCAAGTATTTTCATTATTTTATTTGCCCCGTTGGCGCCAAAATACTATGTTATATCTCTCAAACGGTTATATTTGGCATGTTTGCTCCGTTCAACTACAGAACAGGTTGCTAGTAACTAAAGATAATAAAAAAAAGGTTACTTGTCAAGTTTTATTATATTTAGACACATAACTGGCTCATCCCTTGAGTTATAGGGCTTGTTTTATAGGTCAGTGTAAAGTGGTTTCACAAACAAAAAACATCTATTTAAAAAAAAATGGTTGACTGGATAAAAAGAAAAACTTCAGACATTATTGTTTAAGGTCACTTTCAAATATTACAAGAAAGTCTGGTTGCCATGGAAGCAAATTATATAAACAATGAGGGGTTGCTGAAGACTTTTGAGCCATAGGCTTCTGTATTTATGTGTTGAATGACTGGGACTGTACACATTGATGAGCATCAGTACATAGATGTAAACATGGCAGTGAATGGCAGCATCTTTAGATCCAAGTCAAGTAAGAAAAAACTTTGTAACTTTGCAAACAAGAACATCCAAATATCAAAGAAACATTTGCAAATTTCAGTTTTGTCTTCAGGTAAAAAAAAAGACAAACCCAGCTCTTTCAGACTTTGTTCATATTACCATGAAAAAAAAAGCACATCAGTCATTAATGTGCATTTTCATTTCATTACACCACTTTTGTTAAACATTTCTTATTTTATGGTCTGAGCTGTTGCAATAATTATTTATCACCTTAAAGCAAAACTAACTTTCCGTCTGTTACGTTTCTGTCCGGGGAAATGTTCTGGCCACCCTGGGGAGAAATCCGAGTATCAGTTCATCCGTTCATTTCCAAGTTGCCTGTAATTTATTATTTTAAAGAGACAGTCCATATCAATATACATAAATAATGTCAGTATATTCAAGGTCATAGCAAAACTAATGTCCATCCTTAGTCCCTCGGCCGGTCAACACCATAAAATAACAGTAAGGATGATAACGGAAGGAGATGAAGATGCACAATAATAAAAAGAATAATAATAAAGAGAGATAAGAACAAAATAAGAATATTGTAGATCTGAGACCAGAGGGGGTACCCCATTGATTAGGATCTAGGTTGAGATGTTAAAGTGCAAAGTTATGTGATAAAGTGAATGAGAGACATCATGTCCAGATATTGATGTGTTGAACATTTCCTGTACTGATCCTGAATTAAACTTTGATTTGGGATTAACTTTACACCATTTTCATTTAGTTGCCATCAAAGCAAAATTTAGAGATCAAGGACTTTAGATAGAATTTTGCAGTTCTAAATGAATAAACACATGAATAAAATCAAGGAATTCTCTGTTTAAACACACAAGCTAAAATCTGTCATCTGCTGATCTTTGACAGCACGGATCCCCAAATCTGGTCCTCAAGGCTCACCGTCCTGCAGACTTTCTGTGTTTCCGGACTCTAATGAACGGCTCATGTGCAGACTTGTGCAGAGATCCATTTAATTTGAATCAGGTGTGTTGTAGCAGACAAACATCTGATGCCTGCAGGATAGTGGGCCTTGAGGACCGGGGATGGGGATCTCTGTTTTATACGATGGAGCTGGAGGAAGAACAGCTCTCAGTTACTTTGGCGCCGCCTGGTGGTGAAACGATGGATTACACACCAGAGATTGGATATGTTTCATGAGAACAACAATAACGTATAACAATCATTTAAAAGCTGGCATACTTTTCCCAAACTTCCTGACTTCATATATTTATTTATTTTATTTTCATTGAGGAAGCGTGGCGAGTTTTACAACCGTATCATAATATTTAGATAGTCTTGCTCGTTTTTTAAAAATATAAACAGTAACAAACACTAAGCCATGGGGTTTCCTCTTAAAAAAAAGATAAATAAATATGTAAGGGAAAAGGGTATTGAAAGAATAGAACATATAAATAAACAAAATAATCAGTAAATAAATAAATAATCAAAAAAAGCATCAAGTTAACGAGGCAGCGTGACTATAATAGGAGTAAAATAAATGTCAGAAAGAAGAAGATTTGTCTCTGCCTCCCTTTATTTCATTTATATATTTTTTTACTTTCAAGAAAGAGGCAACATCTTAAAGCCATTGAGAAAATGGACCTTAAGGCCTTATTTGATGTCCAATCCATAGATTGGGAATAATAATATTATTTTATCATTCAGGAAAATTACTTGGCCACCGGATCAACCAAACAGCACAACCACAATACAACACTAAATAAATAATTATTCCATGGAAGCAGGAGGGGAAAAAAGTAAAAACCAAAGAAGTATGTTGAATAAAAACCAAAGAAAAAATCTTTTAAAAATCTCACATCTGCAGGAATAAAAAAGTCTCTCAGTCGCTCAACGAGAGATGCTCTGAGTCCCTTACAAACACGGCGCATGGGATGGCCTCTCACGTGAAAGCAGCCCTCAATGCCAAAGCAAATACTGGAATTTAAATTTTCTGAGGAAAAAAAAAAAACCAGTCTGAGAAGGTTTTGACCAAAACACAGTCCATGTGATCTGGATGAAAGGTGAGATGTCTGGACTTGTTTGCATCTGTCTCTCTTATTCTGCTTCTCTATCTCTTGTTCTACTCGTCCTTTCTCTTGAGACGTGTAAAGATAGCGACACACACACATACACGTTCAGTTAAATGCTGCTGTAATGTGGCATTCCACAGAGGTGATTATCAACAATCATGATCATTTCAGTCTGCAGAGGTTGTGGGAAAATTCAGCCTGTTGGAGGCTGGGAGACCTACTCAGGCTGGGACATTTAACTAGTTTCATTCCAGTGGAGCACAAGAAAAAAGAAAGAAAGAAGAGAAAATCCAACTCTTAACTTAAAATGCAAGGTATCTACAAGATACATATTTCAGATTTAGGTTTGTATGTGTGGGTTTTTTATTTTCAAAGCCATCGTCCATCCTGGAAACCTACCTTTATGGAGGAGCAGCTCCGAGATCTGCTTCCTTTCAGAGTGGATTTCTCTTATTAATGCTACATTCAATGTATGAACGCAGATTCTTTACTCTCACCATGAAGCTGCCATTTGTAATAGAGTGGGTCAACAGACCTACAGGGACTGGAGAAAACACCACAAGAAAACAAAAACAACAACTTTTCACTGGAGAAAAATACAAATTTGTTGGCGAATATGTCAGAAAACGCAACAGAAAAAAAACAAAAAAAACCCAAAATATTTCTGAAAATAAAATATATTACAAAGTGCGGTATAAATAGATTTCACAACCAAATAGTAAAATACAACAACAGAGGTGGCAGCGTTTGTGAACAGGAAACATGTCAAATAAGAAAATCAAACATTCATTTTAGAAAACAATGAAAAAAGACTATTTTAAAAACAAAATGTCAGAAAATACCATTTTTAAAAAGCACTAAATAAAAGCATATTTTCAGAAAGGAGCAATAAAGACCACATTCAGGAGAAGAATTGGAGAAAATACAAAAAAATGTAAGAAAAAAATACCTTTTTGCCTTTTTTATTGAGCTGTTTCTAGCTTTGTTGTGTTTTGCACAATGCTGTTGCCCCCCACCACACACACCCTCACACACCGTTGCTGTAACTGATTATCCACCATACAGAGTTAACACAGATGCATGATTCTGGACTTATGTAACACATTGATTATGCATGTTTTCTTGTTTAAATGTGTCTTAATACGGTCGTATGTAGAACTGTGTGGGACGTGATTGCAGATGTTGTTGTTGGCCTGTAGGCAGACGTACGTGAAGGTGCTCATGCAGGTCTGCGAAGCATCAATGTGGACGCCTGTCAGGTTCAACATTCTTCACCTTCGCTCAGTGAGACGATGTGAGGTAGTTTCGGGGGCAGACCGGTGGAAGTCTTGTCTAATTTGTTCTCGGTTTGAGTGGCCGGGAATGTTATCAACATTTTCATCAGCATGAGGGGAAAAAAAGTTAAATAATTAAGCTCTGATTATGTATTTAAACTGCTCTCACTGATTTATCTTAGCATCAGTGAGGCTGTTACTTGGCTTTTCCTAATATGACATGTGGTTAACAGAGGTGCTTAATAAATATGATTACATACATGTGGGTAATTCAGTTTCTATGCTGTATATCACCCAGGAATTCTGCTTAATTAACAACAGAAAACTGCTTTGTGTAAGACCATTGTTTATCTTGGGATGTTATTGTCATAATAAGTTAATAAGAGCAATTTTTGGTTTGATATTTTTCTTTAAAGATAATTGTAGCATTAAGCAGAGTTGCATGTGACTTAGAAATCATGAAACAGCTGGATTGTAATGTGAAGATGAAAGCCAGCTTATAATGATGGGTCATCGGTACCTAAACTGAGCTGAACTGCCAAAGTAGCGGGTCTCGAGTTTCAGAAGTGAACCACTTGTGATATTATTTGGCTGTAGTTTCTGCCTGACGCTATTACACAGCTACGAGTGGCTTGTGGCGAATTCTATTGGATAAGAGTTGGCAAAAGGGGGTCTCCCATTGGTTTGTATTCCTGTCAATCAAATCCAGCCGTTCGAAAAGTGGGCGGGGCCACGCAGTTCGCTCGGGAAAAGTTTTCCCAGTTACTTTGCGGCTGCGTCAAGGTAACCACAGTAACACCGGAAGCTCTTGTTGTAGATGATAAAATAAAACCATTGTTTAATTGTATTATGGGATAAATTAGCCGAGTTTGCGAAAAATATGGAGCTAAATACTCATTTTGATAATTTCACAAATGTTTTAAGGAAGACCGGAGTGGGCAAACTGTGTCGAGGCCCACTTTAAGGTAACAGCTTGACCGGAAGTAGCAAGCGACTTAGCTTTAGTTTGAGCTAGCTTGACGTTGGCTGAAACTTTCTGCCCTCCCCCTCTTCCTCTCACTCATACAGTCTTTCCACCTTCCATTCGTTGTTGATGCTACAGCGATGATGGAGAAGCCGAAGGACCGCTACCGGCACCGTTAAGCTAGCAACGACTAGGAAAGCTGAGAAAAAAAGAGGGCAAACGGACCGGCTCGGGAGAGAATGGAAACCATTGAGCAGCTCGTCTCTTTCCACCACATACAGGTCCAGTTAAGCGGGGGCGCGCCTTGGGGGTTCACGCTGAAAGGAGGGCTTGAACACGGCGAGCCCCTCATCATCACTAAAGTGAGTGGACTGTATCACTTAACGTTTACATTTGCACATGCGGGAAAGTAGTTATGTTGCACTGGTTAGAATAACAAAAAAAGTTTTTATAAGTTGATTATTATGGGTTTATAATGCACCTGCATTAATTCATAGGGTATTTTCATTATACTTATGCTCATATTGTTGGCTTTGGGTCATATATGCACAATTAAATTAACTTTAGAAACTTTGTTTTGTGAGAATGTTGTTACAAAAGTGCATTAAAATCAATTGTGGTCAAGTCTTCTCTCTCACTCATGCACACAAAATCTAAAAACAAGGGACATTTTCTCCCTCCTTTGCATTTTTCTGCAGTGAATAAAAGGTTATTGTCCAAAGCTAAAGCAAATATCCGGTGCCGGTTGAAGTTTGTCAGCTGTCACTGTCTATGAACAAGAAGCTCCACTTAATCTAATGCAGCATTTGAGTTCTCCAACCTATAGGTCAAAGGGCCCCCCCCCCAGGAGTGCTAAAAGGGGTTCCCATGGGCTTACCCGACGAAAAGAAGGCTCTGTTCATGTTCCTGTTACTTCATTTAGTGCAAGGCAAAAACGTTGTTTTTGTGTGTTGGATTAGGACGAGCAACCTCTACTGTCTCTTGCCCACTCTGTTGAAAAGTCGCAGCAGTGTTGGTGGTGTAAATGTTGGCTGGTGTTGCATCTAGATTCACCACAGCGGGGGAATGGAAAAGCCTGGCTCAGTCATCTGGAAACACACACACATTGAGTCACACACAGTAACAGCCCCTGGGAAAATGTGACTGGGACTGAAGGAGATAAAAATCAAATAGCGCTCTATGGCTGTTTTGTGTTCAGTTGCTGGTTAAAAGCCACGCACTGTATGGCTGCTCAGAAGGTGACTGAGGTTTGGAGGAGCATCTCAGGTGTTTAATGATTAAAGAGAAAGACAGAAAGTAGAATAGAGCTGTGTGCATATGTGAGGAAGACATGAGTGTATAATGAGTTTCAGGTTCAGGAAAGGCCAAGAGAGTTTCCATCAGCCCACACTATGGATCACCACTGAGTACTGTCATAATCCCCTCATCTATGAGTGAATACATCACCCGTATTGAAACAAATAAAGTGTAATAGTTGGAAAGATAAATCTAGGATTAGGGTTAGTTTGTGTCATGTATGAAGCAGCAGCACAAAGGTGGGAATTTGGAGGTAGTAGCAGAGATGATAGTCTAGAGGTGGGCGATATGTATCGCCTATGATGGTGTCGTAAATGTTGCTTTGACGACGTGCAATTTTACATTATCGAGTAAATACTGTCTCGAAAGGAAAACAAATGGATGTTGCATAAACAAAACACATTTTAAAGGATATTGTCAGAACATTGTTATTGGAAAATTGAAAATATGAATAGTTGTTTTTTGCCCATATCACCCACCCCTATGATAGTCCTGGTGTGCAGAAGAACAGCTGCTATCATAACTGACAATGCTGCCACCAATCAGCTGATTCTGCGACGCTTGTGTGTGAGCAAGGGATGGACAGTTTAAGGGATTTGATATAGACGATTCAGGCCAATTAAGGTCGATTAGTCTTGACATCATCATTGAAGAAGCTTTTCCCAGCGAGGCGTCCCCTAACGATGGCTGATTCAGCATCCATCTTGCATTCTTTGTCTTCTCTGAGCTTTCTCCAGTCAGTGAAAGTCAGTCCAATTTTAATTTTTCTTATCACTTGCTCTGTCACTTTATTTATATTTTCTTTGCTTCCTCCCGTAACGTCACCTTGGGTTTCTTTACTGAATCACGTTCAAATGTACCTAATAAATGTCACTTTGGCATAGAAAACAGGTCGGAAATGCAGTGTTTTAAGGCCAGAAAGGTACATAGTACTACTGTATTGCACACTTTTATTTCTTTTAAAGATTTTGTTGGCTCTAGTGGTAGGGTAAATGGACAGGAAAGGGGATTAAAATTTGGGCCGGCAACATCGAGGAAGTGTAGCGTCTATATATGTGGCCACCCCTACACAAGTGTTTAGCTACAACAGAACCAATTGTTCTTTGTGTGTTTACCTCTGGTTTTTTTTGCTCCTGAAGCGCAACATTTTTATGATGGTTTAATAAGAGAGTCCTCATCGCGCTGGTGGAACCGTGGTATAGTCGTGGCATTCTCCATAATGTGTGTTTGACTTTGTTGTCTTTTTGAGTGAAATACTGCTGTGCTTCCCTTTGTTTTGTTGCTTCCAACATAGGTGCAAATTCCAGCTGAAACAATGCTGTGAATGTTTCTGTGTAGCAAAACACAACTCCTTTCTTGTCCCTAACAACTGTTGTTAACTCTTAAAAATAGTAGTCGACTATGAGCGATGTCCTAATTAATCACTTAGTCCTGCACAGCTCTTGTGTACGCACACACTGATGTGATGCTGAGCCACCTCCGTTTGATATGTGTGAATCATCAAAGAAATCACTTGTTTTCTGGCCTAATTTGCTTCAACCGGCTCAAGCTGACTGCAGCGTCATCTCAGTAGCCTGAGCATTCGAAGGATCACATATCTGACTGTCTGCTGATGAGACGGACCTCTGTTGGGGCTGAGAGTGATGCAGACGGATATCTCTGGTAAGGCATTAAACGGCTCTGTATAGGACTCCAATCGATGTGTATAAAACAAACAAAGGCAACATGATTTATTATCTATGACCATTGCTAGCCCAGATATATATCAGCCGTGGATTAACCTAGACCCCACTGTTTCACCTCTGTATTTTCAAGCATGGTATTATTATTATTATTAGTATTAGTATTATTAGTATTATTATCGAATGCCTTAAAGAGAACAGTTCTTTATCGCGCTATCAATTATTGGAATAATTGCCCATTGTCTATACGCATAT
>JBBBVU010000005.1:20514108-20524636 GCA_037177055.1 Atherinosoma microstoma
GTGTGTGTGTGTGTGTGTGTGTGTGTGTGTGTGTGTGTGTGTGTGTGTGTGTGTGTGTGTGTGTGTGTGTGTTGGGTGGGGTTGGAATGCATCTATCTGTGATCTGTGGAGCCTTTAGCTGTTTGTTTTAGGATACGTCTGGATGCTTCCACTCACACACACTTTCTATCTTTGCGAGGACCCACCCGAGCCCTCCGACTTTTCAAATGCAAACCTCGAGCCAGACACAAACCTCCACGTGATCCGAACCTGCTTCCTCGACCCAAGTCTTAACTCTCACACAGCATCGCCCTTAAAAGCTCAAATGTCTCCAACTCTCAGTCCTCACAAACATAACATCTGTTTTACCATGTCAGGAAAGAAACCCTCAAGCATGAAAAATTGTTATGATTGCAGTCTGTGTGTGTGTTTCTTAGAAAAAGTGGAGAACATAAAGATATATGGGTCATACATGTCTGTGTTATGGGTGAAGAAGTCCTGACCCTGAGGCTGCTGCAGTTGTTATTGTTTTTCTCAGACACTGCGATTTTAGAGCACTCCTGTCTTTACCCTTCTCACCGGGGGGGGGGGTAATACATTGACACACACCTCAGGCATGTTATGTTAACTCAGATTACACCTGAAATGCATCTTGATGTGATGGAAAACTGTTTTTAGCACCCCCGTTAGGCTCTGTGGCTCTGAGTTGCAGTAAAACGAGCTGTAATTTGGACAAGAAGTCATTTTTAGCTTAAGACTGTCAGCAGAAATGAAATCCCTTCATTTCAGGTCAGGATACATTTTACATCCTGGAATCTGTCTGGGAAGTTGTTATAATAGAAAAACTTGTTTTCAGTAGAAATCCACCAAAATCAGAGCAAGTCCAGGTCGAGGTCCGGTAGCCTTTTCCCTCCGAGTTGATATGTAGTATTTATTTACTGTTTACAGAGCAAAGGGGATTTAGTTGGAATGGGACTTTTTGGTTACTTTTGGCATAAAAAGTTAGAAATAAATGAAACTAAACAACATATAAGGAGTGTTTATGTGATTTTACACAATTTGTCATAATAATAACGGTGATAATTGTAATACCATGGTTATTTTATAGAGTAATTATTACTGGCTACAGCTCCATTTTATTGTATTCTCAGCATAGATGAACTTGATTATCTGGATTCTTTTAATCTAAACTCCTTCCTGCTTTTGGCTCCTCTACATAACATTTTCCAGCTGTTTTATTTCATCGCTTTGACAGTTATTTCCGAGCTATAATGTCAAATTAGCGCGCTTCTTACAGGGATAATTCGTGTGCATTTTTTGTGCATCATATGTTTACAGTTTATTACAATGTTGTCATGCCTCAGAACAAAGAATGTACAGAATCACACACATGTGAGCAAACACACTCCACCATGTATGGCCCGTGATCATGGCTGCTCTGACAGCATCAGGTCTAAAAACTCACAAAACTCACTCTGTGTACTGGATCTTGGCCACCTCGGTTGGCTTGGTCATTTGGGGATCGTTAAGTGGGATTTCACGAGATGCAACTTCCCTCATGTTCGCTCTTCTCATTCGAAACAGGACCAGTCAAACCTCTGTGTGGGGAACCAAAATATGTGGGTGTGGGGAGGATGGCGACAGCGGATGCGCTGCATCGTTTATGCTTAGGATGGAGGAGTTTCTTCAGATTGTTTAGTTGTTTCAGTGATTTCACACAACAGTAAATGATTTAATTGAAGGATGTACTCAACGGAGAAGTGGAAAAACAATACATGAATGAACAAGAGGGAGTCTGTGTTTGATAGGGATTGATGTTGGAGGGAAAGATGGAGAGATGTGAAAGAAGAAGAGAGGGAGATGGAGTATTAAAGAGGATGAAAAGTTAAACGATGTTGAGGCAAGATGTGTCACGCCTTAAAGGAAGTGGTGAAGCTGAGGTGATTTAAAAAGAAAAGGGGTGCTTTATTGTCTTTAGTTCTTTTAGCTGTTGGTTGATGAATGGGTAAAAAAAAATGAATGGAGAGATATTACATCAAAACATAAAAGAGATAGAGGAAAAAGGAGAGAAATGACGAGGTAATGGTTTCAGATTAATGAACAGTGGTGCCAGATTGTCTCTGAAAACATTATAACATGTTCTTATTTATGGAAAAAAGAGCCTTTTGGTATTTTATAAATTAAAATATTGTAATATATTCCTCCTGCTGGGTATCACTGTAGCCAATACTTTATGTGCAAAGTCTTTTCCTTTTTCAGAAGACATTTCCACTGTTTAATTTTGATACTACTTTGGCATCTGCCATATTTTCTATGTGCTAGTTTGCCATCTGTCTTTGTCCTCCCTGGCATTTATTGGCAAATTGTTTGGTTTCTTCTACAAAAACGTCTGATTGGAATCAGTCGGAGGACAAAATTGGAAACAGACCTGATGAATAAATCATGACCTACATGACTCATGTGTTGCAACAGCACTCGAGTGTCTGTGTCCATATGGTAGTGGAAGCTTTCATTTTTATACACAAATGTTATGAAATCCAGTGCTGACAGCTGTCAGTGTTATTGGTGCTAAAATTCCCTCAACATGCAGCTTTTCCCCCCACCAGACTTTGTGAATTTAATTCGAGTGTTGCTGAACCCTGATCAATGACGCTAAAATCAAGACAGAGCTAAAAAGAAATAATGTCAGAGAGAAATCTGTTGCCTTTGGGAGAAAATGTTCAGAAAACAAATCAAGGTCCCTGGTGTTCAGGGTCTGTGAAGCAGATTTAGGATTTGAGGCAAATGGTACAAAAAGAGATGTCTGCTCATTAACAATAACCAGACCATGCAACTACATGCTCTTACTCAATGTCAAAGCTCTGCCAGTCCCTTTCTAGAAAATCCCACTAAAATAACAAAATAAAAACTTGTTGAATTAACATGTTAAATTAAATCAAAAGTCAATTAAATGACTTTCTTTGAGCATTAAGTAGTTCAGTAGTTCCAACCGAATATGTGAGTTGGGTCTGACTCCGTTTAAATGAGCTAATTTTGCATTGGTGCACTTTACACTATTACATAGAGCTGATTTCATCCATGAAAAATAAATTGGATCAACCTTCAAACTTTGAGTCAGATATTTTGAATCAAGTTGGTTGAACTAATTACAACATTAGCACAAATAACACTGTTACATAAAGTTGATCCCATTCAGGTCAGAAGTTTCCTTAAATCTCTGATCAGATTAAAACCTCTCATTGTGATCTGATTATTACTAAAGTTTGACCTCAACTTGTCCAGAACAATATGTTATGACTCTTATATAAAATAAAAAAAAGTTAAATCTAGGCCTAGAAACATTTCTTAAATGTGAAAACTGCCGAAGCAGCTTTAATTTTGCACTAATAAAAACATACACAAGGAGTTCTCATCATGTTGCTCACATAAACACAGTTTCATTCAGTCGTGAAGCTGCTCCAGAGGCGCGTTGGGGTAGGCTAGGTCATCAAGTGTGCATTAAGTAGTTAATGTTTCACTTGTATGGAAGTGTGTGTTAATGTGTGTGTGTTTGGGTTTGAGATAAAGAGGCACACATTCATACAAAGTTTTTTTTTTTGAAGACATTGATGGATCAATCCGGTCTGTCTCTGCCCCCACCAGGCCGCCGACCCTTTAACCCGCGCTGTTGTCAGCGCTGATCACCAGATCTAATGGTTTCCATACCCCACCAGAAAACACACAGCTGGGGGTGTACGTGTGTGTGTGTGTGTGTGTCTTGTGTGCACGTGGATGATGACGCTGGTCATGCCACAGCTGCAAGCGATGCATATAAATCCTGTTGTTTGTCAGAGTGTGATTAGCTCCTGAGACACTCCAGATAGATGTAGGCGTTACATCCAGGAGAGCAAAGATTCAGTCTAGTTTATTGTTATTATTACGTATATTATTTCACCTATTTCATGTTTGATCGACCTGATGTGGAAATGATCAATTAATCAAGCATACATACCTTTAAAAAAACAATAAATTCTCAATTTCTTCATGTGTGACTGTCAGTAAAGTGTGTGAATAAGGTTAAGGGCCGCCGTTTGAGTGTCAGGTTTGCAGTGGACTAGGGGTCAGTGCTGTGGATAAGTGTTGGGGTCGTAGCAGTGGATTATGGGAGGTGGAGGCAGGCTGTGCACGCTCTATGATGGATGGGTGTAAATGGCAGGTTGGCGTTTCCTCAGGGTCAGGGGTTAGTGTGGCGCTGCTGCGCTTCTTTGCAAAGGGTTGCATCTGGAGGAGCTTTGATGTGGCCGACGGCTCGGGGACTGTAACAAGGGGGCTTATTTTCACAGATTAAGTGTGGGGTTTTATCAGAATTACCGCAGCTTAAGGTGGTTAGAGCATCTTTGGTGTAAAGCTGAGGGGTTTCTGCACTGGATTTCCCAAAGATTACTCGTCAATCTGCCACCATGGGCGGCAAGGTTGCATCTGTTTTCTTTGAATTTTTTGGTAATTAAATTTCTTTTCTTCATTTTTAGATGCCTTTATTGAAGAAAACAGTTTATAACCCCACACAGACTATTAGAAAACATGACTCTCTCTTTATTTATGCACTTTCCCTTGATTTGCCCCTATAAACTATAATTTACTCAAAGGTTAAAGCTGTTAGAGAAGCTGTGGGAATGTATTACAACACTTAAACATCCTGCATGCTGGAGCCAAACTCAGAAGTTTTTTGCTCTGTATTTCACATATATTATATTGTTGCTGTACTTGTGTACTTCTTAATTTATACGGCGCCTGAGATGGGGACAGTCTGGATTTTTGGCACTTCTTCAAACACACCAAGTGTGGGAGACTTTTTAGTTTGAAATTAAAATATTTTGGTCTGGTCTTGGGAGTGCAGCTAATGAAAATATACCAGTGAGGAGACCTACCAGAAAGTGACCACAGCACATTTTTAAATAATTCCTGAAACTATTCTGAATGAAAAAACAAACAGGAGAAGCCTCTGCATCAGTTAACATGTACTTTGGATTTGTGTGGAACTGGAGGAATGCTTGACCTGTTTTTGTTAATGTCAAGGGAAGGGGTTGTAGTTGTTGCTAACCAAATGTATTACTAATCTACATTGATCTTGTTGGAAATTGATCCACCGACCTCTTAATTAGATCCACCTTACTAGTACCAGGTTGGACCCTCTTTTTTCTTTCAGAACTGCTTTGATTCTTGGAGGCATAAATTCATATTGACATGATAGCATTACACAGTTGCTCACATGATGAGATTCTCCCGTTCCACCACATCCCAAAGGTGGAATATTGATTTGGGATCTGGTGACTGTGGAGGCCATTGGAGGACAGTAAACTTATTGTTATGTTTAAGAAACCAGTTGGAGAAGGTCAGAGAACCCAGAGTGGTCTTCTGCTGCTGTAGCCCATCTGCTTCAAGGTTGGACGTGTTGTGTGTTCTGAGATGATATTCTGCGTTAGGGATTAGCGCTGGACGATATGTCCTCAAATCTATATTGCGGTATAATTTTGAAGCATGTGCGGCAACAATATATATTGCGATATATTCTTTCTTTCTTCCATTTATAAAAGTGAAAATGACTGTTTCTAAACATACTCACACATCACAGCAGAATAAACACATAAAAAGAGTATAAAATGTAATTTTCAGAACATTATAACTTATTTAAAGATTCTAAACCTTTCAAGTAATTTTTAACGGATATTGTGTATCGTGCTCTTTTGTTTTATCTTCAGTAAAAATATGTAGTGATGAATATATCTTTGTGGTATTTTGTGAACATTAAATACTCGGCCAAGACGAGACAGTTTCTAAATGTGCATAATCAATAACTCAAATTAAACCATGAAGCTTTCCTGATCCCTGCCTTTTCTAAAAATACACAAATTTTCATTTGAACAAGTTTATATAAAGAATAGAAATTTCTACATATTTTTAGACAGCTGTTTCTGACCGCGGGATATCGTGCAGTTCTATTTTTAGATTCCTGGATCAGATCAAAGGGTTTAGAGGAACGTCTTGCGGAGTTTATGAGGAAACACTGAACACTGTCATGAAAATCTACTATATCTACATACTGACACTGTTTAATATGAAGTTAAAACAACTATTTAGAAGTTCCAGCCAAAACACATCAGTCACTTCTGCTGCTGCAGCACCGGCACGTGAAGCTCTCTGACTTTTTTCCCCTCTACTCCGCGGGAGGATCAGCTGATGTGTGAAAGCGTATCCAAAAACGCTGATGACTACAAGATAATAGGCTATTTCATAGCTAATATAATTTCCTAATGTCCCAATTCAAAGCGAGGAAAGGCAAAAATATTTTAGAGAAGCGGAGCGCCTTCAGAAACTCTGCGGTGCGCCTGGTGGAACCACCGCTCTAAACCGAGTTCCCCACCGCCTCCGCGTTCTGCGGGACTCGATTTCAATCGTTTCCCTGTCAGGTCCATATGATCGATGTTGCACCGGTCTCCTCAACAAGAAGCACCTCATCCTCCCCCAACCTCTCCATGCTTTGAATTAAAGTAGGCGTGGCTATCGCGATAGGCCGGTAGAGCCAAAATCTCTATCGCTGGCCAAATTTATACCTTTTCTACCGTATACCGTTTATACCGCCCACCCCTATTAGAGACGTACCAATTGCAGTTTTCTGGCAGATCACCAATCTTTAAGAAGCTTGATCTGATTCCAATTTTGACCAATGGCATTTAAAAAAAATTGACAATATATAGCTTCAATGTTCCAATGTTATTTTATTGAAAACAATTAACAATAGCCATGAAAGAATACAAACTATGAAGTAGTGTTCTCAAATATAAATGAAAAGGTTGGCGAATGAGGCATGTTGTGTTGAACATTTTGTATGTGGCCCCATGATGACTTAAAGTATTTCAGCCTTGCTTATTTTAGTTCCTGTTTCCTTTCCACCATCTCTGAAATACTCAGACCAACAACCATGCCATGTTCAAAGTTAATTAAATCCCCTTTCTTCCTCATCCTGATGCTCAGTTTGAGCTTCAGCTAATCATCTTGACCATGTTAAATGGCTAGCTGTATTGCGTTGCTACCATGTGATTGGCTGATTAACTATTTATAATAAAGTGGCCGTGGAGTGTATTTTATTTCCTTAATTTGATGCTCCTCTTTGTCACAGCTAGACTTTAACAATGAAGCAATTCTGCTGCTTACTATAGATTTAAACTGGTTAGTTTACCAGGACACCTGCAGACTGGTCAGACTGCTGTCGTGTCTTGTCCCATGAACAAACTGCTGCTCCAGCATCCTGCACCACACCTGGCAACGGTTTGTTTTTCAGGAGATCTGCCATAGTCTGTGCAGCAGGTGGAAAACATCCAAAACAACAACTCAGGAAGAAAAAGGGTTGTGCCTCATGACATCTCAAGCTGCAGCTGGATCATGAATCATGATCATGAATCGTAGAAGCGATTAAATTCAACACCCCTACAGTGCAGCCAGAAACGCCATACAATTGTAGCTGAAAACATCCATGTGATGGAATAACCTCATGCCACACACGAATGAAAGAGTCCAAGCTGAGAAGTTGATAGATGAAGAAACTGTGAAAACAAAGAAGCATCGCTCTTCTGGTTAGAAGAAAAACACACACTGCTAATCTGAGAGAAGCGTCATGCTCACAAATGATTGAGCGATCATTCACATGCTGGTCTCGGTCCATGTGACCGAGCTCACAAGATGCTTCTGTGGTTTCCAGTCTACATCCAGGACGTTGGAGAAGAATCAGTGACAGAAAATTCAGTGTTTTAAATTTTTCCTTTTGTTTCTCCCTGTTTTCCTTCCATTGCAATCTTTTCTTTTACTTTCTTTTCCACTCGTTTCTTTTATTTTTTTCTTTCCTCCTGTGTCACTCCAGTATTGAATTTGATCCAACTGTGTCAGTGACCCAGGGTCTCAGCTCTGAAACTTCATCCAGGAGGGGCTTATCCGTCTGGGGCATCATTGTCGCCTTCGCTCCCCTCCGTCTTTTCCAATGGGAAGGCCATTTAAGGACAACACACCCCAGCTGCAACACCGCTGATCAATGAAGCTCGACAGCAGTATACATACAGGCACACACACATGTTGCTGTTGGCGCTTTTGGTGCGAGCGTGGGAGCTTTTTTTCTTTTTCCATGTCGGCAGCTCCCCTCCTCCCGCCCTGATAAAGAAGGCCTTGTGCGAGCGTGGGTGTGAGGAAGGGAGGAGAACCTCACAAGGCTCAGACTGGAGGGCAGAGGTTGGAGAAGGGTGTGTGTTTTTTTGTGTTCAGTTGGTATGAGAAAGAGTGAGGGAAAAGAAGCCTGTTTGTTATATATGTGCAAGACATCAGGAACATGAAGCTGTAGATGCAAGAAAAGGGCCCTTAGAAATGGGAGGGCCTCACTTTATGTGGGATTTAACCTGGGGATCTGGAGCTCGGCACAGCTCCCAGAATGAGTGAAGAAAATAAATAAAATGAATGTTTCATTTGGGTGTAAACGTGGTTATTTTAATACATTTCCCCCCAAAGAACTGGAGTACTTTCCCCACTTTAACTCTTAAGGATTCTCCTGTTTCCATTGAACAGTTTTGGAGGAGTGACGCTTGTGTTGGTCAAATGTTGAAAGAGAGATTGATGTTGAAAAGGAACAAACTTGGGGAAGACATTTAGTCCAGAAAGTTAAAGTACAGGATTCAATAATTGCCTCAATAATTAGCCTCTTTCTTTACTTACAGAAATGTTTTCTGCCCTCTAAACCAGTAGGTCCCAGACTAGTTTCCTTGAAAACCCCCTTAATGCAAAGACCAAGAAGCCTGGTGCCCACGTGCGCTATCGCTTGTGTTGTCAACAATTTCTCAGGAACGGTAGTGTGTAACTCTGTTAGGTAAATTGTGATAGATAGCTCACGCTTTAGGCGATCAACAGACATTTTCCAGACATTTGTATCCCACCCAGGAGGTGGTGCCATCCAGCCGCAAAATTTAATGTTTACACTGAGACTATATGGTAAATCCACAATGAGTGATCCATGATCCATTATTTATCACATTTTTGCAATAAAAAAAGATAGATATTACTACTGTATTGCTAAGTGACCTCTATTTTGACCTGGAAATTTTTATGAAGCCACTTCCTGTCAAACTTTTGACCAATTAGAGAGCTTAAATTGACGGTAATGTCCAATTAGGCGCAGCCAAAGATCAACAAGTGACATGAAAGTTCTATGTCTGTATGAAAAGAGCAAAAATGATAGTCCTCTATGACTGGAATAATCCTCAGACAATTTTTTGACTCACAGTGGCACCAGAAACGAGCTGAGTTAGAGTCGGTTTTATGAAGATAGTAGGTAAATAGTACCATAAATGACTGTGAATAGCAAAAATCACCTGGAGAAAAAAGTGTGAATATGTAAATAGTTTCTGCTCTCTGACCTCACTAAACCACAGTACATGTGTGAAAACTGACTGTATGTACAAGGTGTGGCCTACTAACCAAAACTCCTGTTACATGTGGAAGAAATGTCCAAATGATAGAACAACAAAAACAAAACAAAACATGTATAAACCTAAACTCGTCTCCATGTTGACTTGACCTTCATTTTAACAATCAAAGCCACTGCTCTAAACCAAATGGTCAACCAGATCAATTTAGTTTTTCTTCATGTAGCAATGAATCACAGTTATGAGCATCACAGATCAACTTCTTGGTACTTGCAGACTCTGATAGGATGAGCTTTAGAAAACTGAGCCACCAGTTCTGGAGTTGACAGAGCTTCATTCATCCTACAGAGGTTGAATTTATATTTCATTCACAGACCTCCACCGCATTCTGGGGTATAGGTCAAACACAGAGTGACTCCCACTTGTGGCTATAAGTAGCTCTGAACCACCAGTGGAAATGAAGGTGAATTCAAACACTGTCAAAACAGGAAATGTGGGATAAACCCTCAGAACTACAGAAAAAAAAACCAACAAAAAAACTGGCAGTGCAGCGTCCACCACCTCCAGTCGTATTTCCATGTTGCAAACCACTGTTTCCAAACGTGTTCCTCTGTGGAGACATTATGTTTGGCAGCTAAACAGTGGCGATGCAGACAATAGCAGGAGCACAGAGCTGTTCTGCTCCAGAGGGTCCTGGGAGTCTCTCCTCTTTCCTCCTCCCTCCTCCTCCTCCTTCTGCTCTCAGGGTCTCACTCCCAGGGGGGCAGTCAACATTGTTGGGGCTTTTTGCAGGGTCTCTGAGCATGTGGTGGCCTGTCAGGTTGACGGCTCTATTAAGGGCCCTCACACACAACGCTGACTGTCAAGAGAGAGGCGCCAGTTAGTAACATGTCTGTTTGCTTTTATTTACATTTTGTAGCCAGTTTTCCACCTTACTAATACCGGGTTGGACCCTTGTTTTCCTTTAGAACTGCCTTAATTCTTGTCGTCATAGATTCAACCAAGTGTTGGAAACATTCCTCAGAGGTGTTGCTCCATATTGACATGATAACATCACACAGTTGCTGCACATCCATGATGAGAATCTCCCGTTCCACCACATCCCAAAG
>JBBBVU010000005.1:20526370-20538645 GCA_037177055.1 Atherinosoma microstoma
AAGTAGCCATCAGAAGATGCTCCACTGTGCTCATAAAGGGATGGACATGGTCAGCAGCAATACTCAGGTAGGCTGTGGTGTTTAAATTAAGCCATGTTGGTTCTGAGTGGTACAAAGTGTGCAAAGAAAATATCTACCACACCATGATACCACGAGCAGGCTGAACCATTGATACAGGGCAGGATGGATCCATGCTTTATGTTGGAGATCTCATCAGACCACACATTTTCCATCTTCTATTGTTCAGTTTTGGGGAGCGTTTGTGAATTGTAGCCTCAGTTTCCTGTTCTTAGCTTACAAGAGGTGCTAAATTGTGCTTTTCCAAAAGTTTAGCTCGCATTGTTTTCTGTCAAAAGCTACCGAAGGTAAAATCAAAACAAAACAAACAAATAGTGGAGCTTTTCATTATGAAGGAAAAACTATCTGCAAATGTGACAGTACCCCATATTTAAATATCTCCCTCTTAATGAGTTGTAAATCTATTCAGACAAAACGTGGTACAAACATAATTCTACTCCATCAACACTAGACACTGTGATGAAGTATTCGAGGTGTTGAAGTGGGTTTGATATATGTCTTCACACTAAATCGAACCAAACCACTCCAGATAGATTAATGGTTGGATAAACTGAATTAAGGAGTACAATCTGTGTACAACAACCTGCATTTTGAGTCTGTTTTTGCAGCCTCTTTAAAAACCATTTAGTCAGGCTATTTAAGAAATATAGGCTGATGCAGGATGATCATTTAATTATCAGCCGTTTCTTAAACATCTACATCTGCACAAACTACTAAATTAAACTGCTAAAGGGATGAATATTTACTCCAACTTGTTTATTCAGTGAGTAGTTGCTCGAAGCTCTGACACCCAGAGGGTGACATATAAGCTCACAAAATTATTTATGACACAATAAAAACAACTTGTGGTAACGTTTACAAGACATTTAGCCGATTCTCTCATGAGTCTGGATGTTAAAAGCTTGCTTTGCTGCTTGTTTGTTTAATTTAAACAACGGAAGAAGTAACGTTCAGAGAAGGTATAAACAGAGATCAGATGTAGAGGGCTCAGACCATTCATCTTTGCATGAACTTTCCAGAAGTGGGCATCACGTGCAAGTCAATTGTCAATAAAATCCTCCTTCAGGCTCATTTCATTCAAACACACGATACGTCTCTTCTGACGCCTGAGTGTAAATACTTTCCTGAATCCTGCATAAATCCTCTAAGTCTTTGGAAATCTTCACATAAACAAGTGAAGAATTGTTTCCCTCTCTTCATTTTTTGCCAACGTTTGCATGTTAATGCAGATTGGGATTGCTGCCTGCGCAGTTAAAGAAATGACGCGGCTTTTCCCCCCAAAATGTCGTCAACGTGAGCATTTTGAACATTTTCATGAACCAGTGCGAGTTTTTTTGTGCTTTGTGGTGCTTGTATATACACACAGACCTTCTCAAAGCTGTCTAATCCAGAGAGCTACTCATTTTGGCTGTAATGTGAGGTTTGAATGCACATGTGTAGGCACCGCCTTGCAGTGGGAGACAGACAGAACAATATTTCCATCACTTCAGAGGCCTCACTCTGACATTCACTGGATGATAACCACTGCTTGCCTGCCTTAGGTATTACTGAAACCCTAAACCAAATCTCCATCAGAAAAACCTAATGATTTATTTATGAGGACTTGCTTTTTGTCCCCAGTAGAATGTCAGTTCCCACAGAGCAGTGGTGTAAACAAACAATGTCCCCACAACACCATAAATACAAGTATGCACACACCCACGGTGCTGTTAATGATCTTCATTCTGAAGCTGATCGTTTCAGTCTTTGATAAAGAGGCTGTTGTGTGAGAGTGTGTGTGTGTGTGTGTCAGGTGATAGCCGAGTGATGACAACCTGTGACCAGCATGTGGATTCTTGTGTTTGTTTTTTTCTTTTAGGGAACAGTAATCGGCACAGTGGCACCACACACACACACACACACACGAGGCTATGAAGTCACCCCTGAAATCTAAATATAAAAGGGTGTGTCTGATCCGTGTGTGTGTTTCAGCACACAGAGAGGGTATTCTTCTCCGTCTCCCCAATGCCCTGGGTGACCTCACCCTGTCTGGCCATCCCACAGCAGTACAACACACAAACACACGTACACACAAACACGTGCACACATACTGTACAGACGTGTAGGTCAGACCAGAGTGAAACTGACCCAGAAAACAACTGAGAAATGGCTTATTGTAAAGACGGAGAGAAGAAAAACTCCTTCATCAGCAGCACTTTAACATCACATGCAGCCAGCCTAAGACAGAGGATCATCTCTGACAAGCTGGCATCACAGTTGTTTTCATCCTTTCAGAAACAAAGTGCATTTCTGTTTAGTTCTGCTTTTGGCCACTTTTGTATTTTTGCAGGTTATTTATAAACTGACGTGAGCACATGTTGCAGAGTGTGTTAATCTCTGCATCGTACTAAATACTAACAAGCTTCGTAATGCAACGCACCTACCACCGATTATTATCCTGCAGTTTATTATTGCAACCAGGGGTCTGAATTAACTTTTTTTAATCATAATCCAGTGTGGCTGGTAGATTCTTAAAGTTACCAGCCACATCAGAATTTCCTTTAAATAATATTTTTCAGTCTAAAATAGGCAGATTATAAGCCCAACTGGATGCATTTAATCATAAATGTTTTTTTTTATTGCTTTTTTTTTTTATTTAGTTTTTTTCTCAAATATTCTAAACAGCAGCAAGTTAATTTTGCTCTGAACACATTTGAAATTATTTACTTTTAACTTTGTCTCAGAAAGTTTGTTACAACATTACGTAAATAAAAATAAGACATTGTGGAATATATGAACAGAGTCAAAGATGTATCAAAGTAAAAAATGATGAATAAACAGAATCATCTTAATTGACACATAATCAGATGCCTTCAAAGCGCCCATCAGAACCAGTCTGAATCTGTGCCCCTATGGTTATTCTCTGTTCTCTTAGTTTGGTCTTGGTGTTTGTACACAATAGGCCTTTACACACCAGGACCGATGCAAATAAACGACAGAAAAGTGTGAATAATTTGGAGGTGATATATCAACATTTGTTGGGCTGCACGGTGGCGTGGTGGTTAGCCACGCAGCCTCACGACAAGAGGGTTGCTGGTTCGAGTAGTGAGTGTGCTCGTGAATGGCTGTTTGTCTCTCTGTGTTGGCCCTGCGATGGAATGGCGACCTGTCCAGGGTGTACCCTGCCTCTTGCCTGATAATTGCTGGGATAGGCTCCAGCCCAACCGCGACCCTGAATTGGACTAAGCGGTACAGAAAATGAATGAATGAATATCAACGTTTTGTCCATGCACACCCAGTGTGATGTGAAATTGCAAATAAATGATGAAGATTTAAAAAAAAAACTTGCAAGGTGGCAAAAACAGGCATGCATTCAACATCAAGCAATGATAATATTGTGCTGATATGCAGGCAAAAGAAAAGGAAAAAAAGAGTGTACTGGGTGCATCCTATTCTAGAAAAGAGAGGAGAACTTTGGGGAGTTTCCCTGTTTAGTCCAGGAGCTGAAGCTGCACCACAGCCGCTTCAGGACGTATAGCTGTACAGTACAAGCTACAAACACTGGAATCAATACATTTGATCTACATACCATCTTCATAATTCAGCTCGTTGGCAATTTTTCGCCACACCTTGTTTTTGAGATCATTGTCGCATCATTTTTTTCTTGCTTGTCAAAAAGACACGAATGCTGTGAGTCGTGATAGAGTTTGAGTAAAGTGAAAAAGTGACACCTTGCATAGCTGTCCGCTCTGGTGACGATGTCAACACGCCTTCTCCGATTGGTCTATTTTGTATCTGATGGATGAGTATATTAAAAAATCTACCTCAGTCCGAAAAAATTAAATTTGCAAAATTGCTGGACTGTAGTGTCACGAGAGGATGGTTGTGTAGGCTACATTACTGGTAGTAGAAGGTGTTCTAGCCAGAAACAAACTTTGAGGAGCAAAAAAAAACACTGCAATGTACATCCACAAAAGGAATGTGGGGAGAGCCATCATATCCCAAATGTCAGATATTATATCCGTGAAGAAGCTGCTCAGTCACGTAACTGACAGAAAATAATAATAGGAACGAAAATATAAATGTTTTAAATTTGTCTTCTAAGTACTCTCCAGATGTGTGCTGTAATAACAACAAGTCATCTGCGTATAATCAGAGCTTTACTGAAACCACTCATGCTTTACCTTTGTTTAATTGATTTTATAGCTTAATCAGAAGTTAAACCTGTTCTGGTGGATAGACCAGATGTATAAGTGCCTGAAATATAGAGGAAGTTGTAGACAGATTGTAGACAGATTGTAGAAATTTGATCATGTTATTTGGTCTCAAACAGCAGAGGAGCAAAAACAAGTGCATTCACACCAGCCGAATACTAGTTTGTTTGCCTTGAAAGTCCAATTCATTTTGGGATTTGTGACTACGCAAACAAACTCCGATTCGAACCAAACAAACAGAATCGATGCGCCTACAAAGGCGGGTCTCGGTTTGCTTCAAGTGGACCAAATACAGGAAGCGAACTCCAAAGCAAAATTCATTGTGGGTTTATTGGGATTGCATTCATATTGACTCCAGCTGGCTTCTTTAGTACTCAGTATTTCAGGATTATTAAACACATGTTTACTTCTAACTTATAATACATTTATAGAGCGGGGAACGATTCACCAACTCTGGAAAGTTATAATGTCAAGAATCATTGCGTCTTTTGTTGTAATAATTGCTAAGTTGAACCATGACTCAGCATGGGAAGGCAACACACCATGACACTAGCTTTGTCAGACTGTCGAGCTGAGGCAAAATGTTAAACTGTTCAGTCAGATGACGCTGGTTTAAACATGAGCCAAGAAGGCTAAAGCCTCATTGCTACAGCTCATTTAGCTTCCATTAACTTTAAATGTTACTTCTCCTTTGTGGAAAGTTGGCCCTCTGTCTCTTGTCTAGAGACGTAAAATGTCAAACTCCAACAACTAACAACCTCCAAACCCTTTCCTTGTCAACAAATGAGCTTTATTTCGATTAATTGTACCGTGCATGTCTGTTTTCAGAGGTTATCTTTGTAATCCAAAGTCGTATGTAGAGGTTTAGCTTGTTTCCTGGAGGTCATCTTCTTACATTATCCCTCACCCTTCATCAGTCCACCCGCACTCTTAATCTCCATCATATTCCCATCCTTCCTTACTTTCTCCTTCTCTCTCCTGCCACCCTCACTAACTCTTTTTTTTTGGAAAATTTGTGGGAAAATGACAGATTATTTTTCTGGCTTAATGATACACTGATAGTTTAAGCTGATCCAAGCAGTGAAGAGTGTGTGTGTTGTAATCTTCCACCAGCACCGTTTATTTCATCGGTGCTACATTTATTACATTGATGAATAAGAATAGATTATATTATGGCTGCTGTGTTTTGGGAACTCTGTGTGTTGGTAAAAAAAAAGTGTTTTTCTGGTTTGTTTTCATATTGAAAACCTCATTAGAAACAAGTGAATACAAACACAGCGTCAGGTTAGCCTAGCTGTCTTTTTATGTGTGTGTGTGTGTGTGTGTTCTCCATGTCTTTGGAAAATATGTCTAAAACACACCAATTATTACACTTTTCAGAGCAGATGTCATTTCTTGTCTCTTTACGTCTTGTTCTCCACCTTCTAATGTTGATAACAGGAAGCCTGAATACACATGAAGGTGTTTTATGTGTAAAAAATGTACAAATTTTCTGCCAATTTCAGACATGATGATGTTGATTCAGCTTCCAGCTCCTGACCTGGTTACAGATCCATCTGAAATGATTTAACACCGTTTTAGAAACAATTAGGCATTTACAAAAAAAGGAACCATACCAGCATCATAACCCACGCATGTTATAAAGCTGCCCACTTCATACGCGGTTGACCAGCTCCATATTGTAAAGTGGTATTACAGCAGGATCAAATTCCAAATTATTAACCTTTTGAAGTCACAATTCACACCAGAATTAGGCCCATGAGAACAACCAGTGCTAGTTAATATATGAAAGATCTCGATTTATGTTTGAGTTGGCTTACAGAGCAGAGTTTCCCCGCTGTGCGTCTGTAAAACCCTAAAACCTTGAAATCAGACCTGTGTTTCCATGACAAGCTGTCTTTTGATTTAGCCGCAGCAGAAGCAGGAAAACGTACGAATGAATGATGGAGAGAGGGGCGAGTCCGGGCTCTGTTTCCACGCTATGTAATCAGGAATTTGTTTCTTTAGAAATCCCTTTATGCATCTTTACTCAGCCTTCATAGAGGGTTAAAAGTGGAATTAATACTTAAAAGGGTTCCCACTGACATCAGTCATTCCTACATGGTTTATACTCACATTAAACTCTACTGTGTCATCATTTATGATACCTGCCACCATCCAGGAGTTCACCACTGCCTCCATGGATATAACAGATGTTTATATTCTTGAGCCACTTGGTGTCTGTTTAGAAAGACAATTTGCCTCAAAGGTTGAAGCTCGGAGTCGGACAACCAACTCACTGCTCAGTCTAACTCCTTCTCTCAATTCAAGTTGAACAAATGCCTTAAAATAACCCCAACTATCAGCATTTGTTGGCCACAACATGTAGTCGTTGCCCTATTTTAGTCAAATTCATTGTTACTAACACGTGAAAGTTCCTAATAACTATAAAAATCGTATGTATATTTATGAAAAATACTTTATTTATACTTTATTTATCCCTCTTAGGGATCGTATGTATTTACTACGTTTCAGACCTACGGCGCGCAATGCATTCTTGGAGATGACGCATCAGGGTTGCTTTCTAGACCAGGAGGCGAAGGCAAATGCTACTTGTTTGTGGCAAGTTTTTCTTCTTAATCTGTGGAACCACAGAAACGATCCTTTGTTGAGCTGATTTTGGTTTCAGTTTCCAGTCGTTAGAAAACAACAATGTAAGTCTTTGCTGTTTTCTGAGTGATAATAAGAGAGCTGAAGAGGACAGTATACGTACGCAACGTGAATAACAATGGCGGCGTACGATACCCGTCCATCAGTCTGTTCCCGTGTTTCTTTATTGGTTTCATCCTGTCTTGCACCACACGCCCTTCGACTTTTCACTCCTCTGCAGCCTAAAAAACTCAGAGAAACATCCCAGCGATGCATTAACAGAACAGGCTTCACCACTGTGTGACCCGCAGCTACCACAGAAACAGTCTATTACAGAGGAATTTGGTGGGTTTTGTGGGATGTTTGGTTCAGGCTGTTTTGGAGATGTTCTTTAGGGCACAGTTGCCACGGGGACGGAGACAATTTTACAAAAATCCCTTCAAAAAAAGAGTTTAAAAGGAGTCGTCGTCTCGGCAGCACAGAGGTATCTTTGACCGTCTCTTTTATTTTTTAGGATGCATTTTCTTTTTTTTTCTTTTTTAATTTGAATGCCCGTCTGTTGGCCTCCCCGCTTCTCTCTTTCATCTCGATTAAATTCTCGTCTTTGTCTTTAGATCGAGGATGGAGGGAAAGCTGCCCACTGCAAGAAGCTGAAAGTCGGTGATGAACTCATCAACATAAATGGATCTGCGCTCTACGGCAGCAGACAGGAAGCCCTCATCCTCATCAAGGGATCCTACAGGATACTGAAGCTCACAGTGAGGAGGTAAACACACAGTGAGGAGGTAACAGCATGGATGAGCATTACCCTCCTAAATAATCTATCAAATGACTATTTGTTCCAGAAACGGATGCATTGTTGTTGCCAGAAGTTTAGTTTTTTACTGTTCCTGACACTTGTTGTGGACTCTCTGCGGTGGGAAGGGAAGGAAGGTGAAGGTGGTGACTGTCCGGTTCCTCTTCGGTTAAGAATCTGTGTGCCAGACAGACAAACACACTAAAAAAGGTGTTTTTGGAAGATACAAAATGTTTGACAGGAAGGGGAGTCAGAATGGAAGTTGACAAGCTCAGCTGAGCAGGAAGGAGTGGATTTCTGTGTAGTCCTTTAACCAGCATTCCCAGTTTCTTTTGCACAGGTCCAAATGATCATTTGGAGATTCCATGTGTAGTTTATAAATCAGACTCAGAGGAATTACCTTGGTTAATTAGTAGATGTAAAATTCTGTGTTGGGATGTTCTGCAACTTGTCAGCTGATGAAAGTAATCTAAATGTTTAAAAGAAATGTGAGCTCTTCTTTTTTTCTTTTTTCACGATTAAATCTTGAAAACTTTTTGGAAATTACAACTTTCAGAGACTTGGAAAAATACATTTTAAAGGGAACCATAACTTGGAGGAACTTTTTTTCTTTTAGCTATCAAAATATGGTCTGAAAAATACTTTAGACTGTTTTTATGAATTTCAAAAAATGTATTTCACTTGTACTTCCACATTGTTTACCTTGCAATCCATTCTGGGTAATGATGTCAAATGGTTGCTATGGTCTCAGCCCCGTCTGGCTGTACATTGGCTCAATGTTTTCCATTCAAGCTTTCCAATCTGAACCCGAGCGCTTTGACAGAGAGACCAAAGATAAAGAATTCACAGAAAATACACTCAAAGGTGACGACGATCAGACTTCATGACCTGGAAGAGCGTTGGCCTACCAAATCAGAACCAGGAGGCAAGTCAAAACATCAGCTCATGTCCACAGTAATACCACCAAATTTCCTCCTATGTATTTTTTTAATGATTATGACTAAAGGAAGCGGTTGGTTTGCAGGATCCTCCGTGTCCAGGGTTGTTTGATGGTTCACATTCTTCCCAGCATTGTTTCTGCTCACCAGTCTGAGTTATTTAGATGCTGTTTGAGAGAAAATAGTTGGTTTCAGACTTCATTTATATATTCTCCAGCCCACTTAGCTCCTTTAGCAGCTTTGGGCGACAAAATGTTTCAAAAGCATCAATAGAGAAGTGTCCAGAAAGCCCGAGCAACAAATACATCACATTTATCGTCACCTCCTTGTGTTCTTCTTGTCTCGAGGGCATTTACTTCATCATCCCAGAATGCATTGCAACAGGTCTTATAATGTAGCAAACATATAAGATTTTTAAAGTAATTAGGAGTCTTCACGTGTCACAAACAATTAGTTTGAATAAAATAAGAAAATAACAACATTAAGACCAACGAGTGCCGACAGTCAGAGTTCCATTTAAAGCTAAAAACATGGTGAACCTGAAGGCCTGAAGGCTGCGTGCAGTCAGGCATTAAGTTGGTTTTCTGCTCTGTTTTGGGACACGACTCTAACATGCTTTCATTTTATGAAGTTTCTAAAATACAGAATATTTCTCTTTATGTTCATCCAGCAGAGAGAGAGTGAACTTCTACTTTAACCTGCTTCCAGCTCTTTTTTTGGTCTCCACTAGTTCATGACCTTTAAGTCGGGCTCTTCAGCTGCTAAAGTCCTTGTTTTTCCAACACTAGGTGGCTTTTTGTGTCTGTTTTGTGCTACTATGTAGGTACCTTTTGGGGAAGTTAGTATATTATTTAGCTGCTTATTATATATAATTCATTTAAACTGAACTAAGAGAGAATTTATTTACACCCTTTGTGACTTGATAAATATCAAAAAGACAAATCTGTCTTATTTCTTCAAGTAAAATGAGAAGAAAATGGTTAAAATAATCGTAATTTGCATAATTAATAGTAAAATCAACCTGATTTATGTAAATATTGCCATCTTTATTTGAGCAGAGACGTGTTGCAGCTTGAGGGAGGGGTGAAGGTCATCTGCTTTAAATTAAAGGATTTTTTTACAACACAAGAATGAATAATGTGCAATTATCTTTTTCTGGGTTTATCTGGGTTATCTTGTATACACAGTCACCGGAAGCCTAAGTTTTAATTGAAATGTGAGTGCACAGCCGCTCCAGGAAGAGAAGCAGGGTTTCATACCTCTGCACATTTCATCCCATCGTTGATAGTTTGGCTCTGGAGGCAGAACTAACAGCAGGAACATTTCCACTCAGTGGAATCAAGTCCAGTTGGCATCTTAACATTTAATTAGAGGATGTGGGTTTAAAACGCCATCCGTTAACTGGATTTTAGGTCAGGCTTAACAACATTTCCACATTTAAACACTAAAGTTTACATTATAATGAGCTGAACTGTTGGAAACATTTATTCGTCTTTGTTTTAAGGTCTAAAAGAAAATGAAATGCCGTTAAATCAGTATTAAGATGAATTGCTGTTCATCAGTTTTTACCTTGCAAATGTTTTTCTTTTTAAAGTGTAAAATTTAAGCAGCTGTTTAGATTCAGCTGCAGAGTTAACCCAAAAATATACAGCAAAAGCAGACCAGGAGTAAGTATGACAAGACAGAGGCACGACAGACAAAAGTGAAGACTTATAGAGCCACAAATACACATTTTATTTATCGTTACTGTAGTTTCTTGAGTCACAAATGATAGTTTCTTATTATAATCAAATTAAAATCTGCATTTTAAAGGCATTTCTTTTAACAGCACTGATGTATGGTGTTACTGGAGCAGAGTTGGGGCTTTACACGTATCTGGATCCAGATTTCTTCACTGTAAATTGTGCAAATGTTATCAAAGTATCAGTGAGCCACGAAGGCCTTTGTGGCTCGTGCTGTTGCCCCTGTTGGTTGAAATGCAACACATGTCCAAAAACGCATGTTGGAACCAATGCTTGTACTTACACCGAGTAGAGCCTTTTATTCTTTTCCATATGTTTCCCCCCCCTTTCTTTCCCTGTCATCCTGACATTGATACTTTCCCTAATCCCAGTTTGATTAAAACATACAACCAGTGTGGAAGATTTTACGGGTGTTGCAACAATTACTTTGTCTTCTTGGACGGCTTCAGACAGCTGTTTGGTAGCAACATGTCTCCTTCTGGCTCTGAAACCTGGTCAGGCGTCCAGCTCTGAGACCCTTTCAGGGGGTTTCCTACTAATGCAACCCACAGCGTGTGCAGAACGTTCACATTCACACAGATTCAGACAGACAGACAGACAAATGGTCTCAGGAATGCAACTCGTTATGATGAGAATCTCACCCAGTTAATCCACTGTGTGTGTCAGTGTCTGGTATGTGCTGCATGTCTGACTTGAAGGGGCTTTCCCAGTCTTCCTGTGGGAGTTTATTGGTGTGAACCATCATGATCTATTCACATGTAACAGTAATAAATCAGGAAATTATTAGTTTGAGTTCAACAAGTCAGAGATTAAAACCTAAACATGTCCGACAAGATGATCTCTGATTCAGATCATCGCTTATCAAATGATTACTCCCTCAGCTCAGAGTAAAGTTAGCAATTCAGTAATATTCTGTAAAAAAAAAACCTAAAACACTGACATTTACTGTTAGAACCACCTTTAATCTGGTCAGGCTTCGTCTTTATTCATGCCTCATGTGCGTATTTCCAATTCTGTGCCCATATAAAACCTTTTACTTGTTTTCTTGGCAGGAGAGCTCTTAATTCGGCCACCTGCACATAAACAAAACACGCTTCGGTTGTCAAGTAACTGACATTAATAGCCAGCCTTGGCCTCGGTACGAGGCGGGACCCGGCTGCACTTTGAACCTGACTTTCTTCCAGTCACGTCACGGCGTTCACCGGTCTGATTTAAGTCAAGACTCTCGGAGCAAGGAAACCTCTGGAAGGTGGAGGACTCCCCTGTTAGGCAGCACACACAGCTTGTTCAGGGATGATGAAATGCTCACATTTACAAACTTGGCTCTTCTTGTATGGTTTTAAGAGTGGAAAAGGCCTGTTAGTCCAAAGCCAGAACTCGTTAGCACTTATTTTAGTAACACAGAGGGATTGTTGGAGCGAGGATGGCAGGGGGATGGATGAAGGTCAGTTTTTCTTATTAGGTCTTTATTTAGTGTGTAAAAAAAAAAAGATTTATTTATTATGATGATATTAATTAATTACAATTCAAATTCAGAAATAATAACACTGGGATATATTCAGTATCATATATTCTATTCTAGTGGAAGCTTCTATTCCACTTCTGGAGTGGAATAGAAGCTTTATTGTCATTATACAGTGGGATGCAACAAAGCTTTGTTCAGCAGCAGTTACATATCAAATGTGCACATGTATGCGTTAAGCCACGTGTATATGAATAGATAGATGGATATATATTCCAGCCACTGTGCAATAATATATGTATTTCCTGAGGAGGCTGGCAGCCTTTAACCCCTGCAGAAAACTGCTGCAGATCTTCCACCTGTCTGTGGTTGCCAGCGCTCTTTTTTATGCTGTGGTGTGCTGGGGAGGAAGCACCAGGAAGAGAGACACCAACAGAC
>JBBBVU010000005.1:20565198-20585924 GCA_037177055.1 Atherinosoma microstoma
ACACACACATGCACGCACATCTGATGAGGAGGCAGCTCCCGGCATAACTCTGGACAATGGCATGTGACTCCCAGAACATGTGGACAAAGAGAGGAAGACATTCAATAAACTGTGTTTGTGTGAAGGATGAGGACATTTTGTACAGTCTCAATGTGTTTTGTGGTCATTTTTACACCACCTAAGTGTGTTTTCATGTAAGCACCGACACTTTACGATAGCCGAAGGAAAGACTGATAGAAACAAGTGGGTGTGTGCTTGTATTAATCGACGCACTGAGAATTAATCCGATCATCTCACTTGCCCTCACGGTGCATTTCTGCTTGCATCTGCGTCAACCCTCACATGTTCCAGATTGCCGTCTGATTGGACAGGAGTGACTGTCATTTCCTGTACAGCTCCCGTCTCATTTCCTCTTTTCCTCTCTCAGTCAGTCAGGTCAACTCTACACAGAAGCCTCTCCTTTCTCATTCATCGCTCACTTCCTTTAAAAACCAGCTTCTCAGGCTGACATGAGAGCCCCCCCCCCACTTGTCAGAGTATTATCTGGCATGGTTTTAGACCAGTAATGACTTTAGGGACCAGTAGAGATTCCCCAGTCCCCATTTATCTCTGTATGGAAGCTGTTAGAAATAGTTGAAATCGCATATTGAATAAGTGAGACAAGCTCTCCCCATGTATTAGTTTATTACACCTCCTGAGCCCTGACTGTTCCCAGTAATATTACAATCTGAACTGGGCTTTCTGATGATGGAAAGATAGTTGCACAGTAATCATGAGAGTACATGGAAAACTTGAAAATATAAGTAGATTTAGCCAAAATGTACCACAACACATTTCTAAGTTGTATTTTTATACAAATAAGTTAATAATCTAATTACCAAAGCTATTAAGACACATTAAATCTGATACATCAGACCTCTACGGTCCACAGATTAAATAATAACCCACTTTTTTAGCTGTAATTCTAATCCTGAACTGAAAACATCTTAATTTTTGTAAACTGGGCATAATTGTTCAGATTGAGCCTAAAAGTTTCCTCATGACAGTTGCATAACCCTGAGAAAAATAAATGCAAAGAATGTTGAATTTTATAACCCGGTTGGCTAATTCATTATATTATTATACTGAAATTGATGGAAATCAGTGGCCACCAAAAAAACATGAAACTGGATTTGTTGTGAATGAAAACATGCAAAGTATGAAGGACACTGGTAACAGTCTGTTGCTGTAGTGACTACAGGTTTGTTTTAGTTTTTTTTAAATAGGACTTGTTTGCAAGAAATTAGATGGGTTCCTCATTTTTCCACAAAGCTCCTTCAAATTCAGAGGCAAGTTAATAATGACAAAAGAAAGAAAGAAAAAAGAGACAATGAAAACCTACCTGTACCTCAGCTTTCTGCCTTTGGGGGGGATCATATTATCTTCTTTCAGGGGTGTGTTATGCTAGCATCTCAGCCAGGCAGAGTGAAGGATTTGGGGTATCTTGTCAAGGTTTTGTGGAGGATGTAGACCCAAATTCATCTTGAAGATGCAAGAAGGAGACAGGTGGAATAATTAAAGGTTTAAGGAAAATAACTTTAGCAAACAGGGCTTGAAAATAAAACGGAAACAAGGACAACGCTAGGGAAACGACGAAGATCTGACAATATATATAGGTATATATGTACACTGTGTGCACTAAAAAGAAGCAGGTGAAGCAAATAAACCCAGAAGTTATGATAAACAGGGAGTGATAGGAACATGGAAGGGGATAAACCAGACAGGACTGAGACAATGAAAACTATCAAAACAGTAAAACAACAAGAACTAAACCAAAAACCCAGAGATCATGACATATTTGGTCAATAAAAGCAGAAGGGGGTGCAGTCCTTTAAAAGCTAACAGCACATTTGCTTTAAAGATTCTACTACATGTTTGTCAAATATCAAATGGTTCATCATTCGCTTGAGCCAAAACTGGAAAGCAAACAAAAATATAATTCATTATTTCAATGTTTAAATTTTCCATAGCAGAGCAAAGCTAAAGCACCAAACACAGTGACATGTCGTTCGTAAACGAGCCAGCAATAAAAGCAAATCTTCAGAGGAGGCGGGACCTTATTTTCATTGGCACACAATGCAACCAGGTATAAGCCAGGTACTCAGAGGCAGACGAGGAGCCGGTTTTAGATTAAAAGTGCTTCTGGAATAAGTGGAGAAATTAGTTAATCTAATGTCATAATGTTCAGACGTTATTGTTTTTTATGTGTTTGTGAAAAAAACTAAATAAAGAATTAATTACCAGCATACGAACCATTCATTGATTGCTGCCATGTGATTGGCTGATTAGATATTTGCAGTAACATGCAATTGAACAGGTGTATCTATCAAAGTGACCAGTGATTTAGGCTTAAATAGAAGCCCTGAGTGATTCTATAGGAAGAGCTGAACTTCCCATTACTAAAAAACAGCGTCAACACAACCAAGAACAGCCCACAGCTCAGGTTGTTCCACTTATTTTTGATACTGCCCCCAAGTGGCAGCAAAACGCAACAACATGAAGGGAGGTTTGTTCAAATCTATATAAGGACCTTCATGTATTAAGGAGCTAATGATGAGAGCGTGAAAAGACAACCAATCTGTACAAGTTCTCCAAAAAAACCTCAAATTGCTCAGTTTTGAAATTCTTTAAAGCCTGAACTGTTAAACCATGAATACCAGAGAAAATGCCTGGAGGTAGTCCACTGGTTGCTTGTCTGAGATTGTTTGAGATCAAAGCTTGTAAGAAATTTCTCTCTCGTGTTACCCCTCCTCTGTCTCCCTTGGAAACTTTCCCCATTGTTTGAATAAGACACCAAAGAAACACAAAGCGTGAGTGACCACTCTCTCCTCTTTATTGGAAAAAGAAAGAAACCACAATAAAATGTCTGCAGATTTTGTGAAGGGACTTTACAGGCTGGATTTGAACCAAGCACAAGAACACTGCGTCCCCCCCCACACACACACACACCCCCACCCACTTCGGCATTAACACCGAGAGCCAATATGTGTCAAATATATTTATCTAACCCAATTCCTTTGGCTCTCCCTATGTTACCCGTCATTGTTTGGATGTCTTTTCTTCTTTTTATTTTCAATAAACAGGTGGTGTTTTTTTTTAACGAACATCTGAAAGTATAGCTGAAGAGAAAGATAAGGCCAGAAAGGTGGCTGATGTGTTACAGATGTTACAATCAGATTCGGATCCGTGAGGTTTTGTAGGAGGGGCGTGAAGTCCGGCCCACAGAGCTTCATTTGATATTGAGTCTGAATGGCGTGTATTACGTTGCCTTCAGCCCTAAAAGGAATTCCTCATCTGTTTCTCATATTCATTTTTTTAATGCAGTGGAAGATGATCCAGGTAACCAGCTGTATTGGGCCAGTTGAGGGTAATTGTCAGCACACTTAGCCAGTTTAGACGAAGAAATATGCCTTGATCTGAGTTGTTTCTTCTGGCCGATATAGAGCCAGTCCATTTAGACTGGAGAGTCTTTTTCATGTAGTTTTTGTACAGTTTCATTTACCTGTAAGTCAAATTTGCTATTTTGTGCTGTATTTTTTTTTTCAAATACAGGTTATTAGAAAGTATAACATGAAGATATTCGTTTGTAATCTTTATGCCATGTAGTCTGGCACTATATAGTGAAATAAATCTATTGCTTAATCAGATGAATCAAAAAGTGGAATAAGGGAGTGACAAGGAAAGATGGAAAACAACAGAAATCAAAAGACCACTTGAAGATTTTGACTCCTGGCAGTGGGAGTTGATGAGGAGGAAATCCCTCTCAGCCTAAAGAGGCTTCCTCTGAGGGATTTTAAAAACACATGGGGCCGCCGTGGCTCTTTGGCTCAGCAATAATAGTAAGCAGACTCCCCAGCTGGGTAATTGGAATTTTATATACCAGAAAATGTGCCGTGTGTATGTTTGAAATTTAAAGGTAAATTGTTGTATGAAGTCTATGAAAGCATTAACTAATAAGAAACATATTAAGTTTTATATTGATTAAACTACTTTTTATTTTGTTTTTAAAACAATGAAGCTGATCATCTTGATCTCCGTCTCTCTGCAGTGACTTGTCCATGCAGTGGGCTCAGCTGCCCAGACCGTACTCCTCCACCGACCGAAGCAGCTCCCTGGGGTCCATGGAAAGCTTGGACACTCCAACGCCCACTGCACAGCCATACTCCGACTCCCAGAACTCACCCGTCGACCCCACCCTCTTCAACAACAAGCGAGACTCCGCCTACAGCTCCTTCTCGGCCAGCTCCAACACGTCCGACTACGCCACCGTGCCGCTCAGGCCCGGTGAAGCCTGCTCCATGGATAACCTCCTGCAGAGCATCACACCGGCTTGTCAGGGATACCCCGGTGACTCCTCAGTGCTGGGGAGGTCGTCTGGTGAAGCCCCGGATGAGGCTCAGCTGATCGCGCACAAGTCCAGGTCACTGACCAGGCCGAGACCGAGGCCCATTGAGATAAAGGAGAGACCCTCATCCTGCTGTTATGAACAGGAGCGGAGGGGCAGAGATTTTGAGATTGTAAGAAATGGAGAAAGTAGAACGGGGAGGAAGATTAACCCCCCTCAGCCCCCAACCAGGAAGGACAGTTTTAAGGCAACCCGGAGTCGCCCTAACGGTGCCAGCAAACGTTGCACCTCTGCTCCGATTGAAAATTCCAGTGTTTATTATAAGGAAAACAAGCCCCGTTTGAATGTTGAATCAGGAATACAAAACGGCTTTCCTGCTCCGGAAGAGGGCGAAGAAACTCTGAACTTCAAAATGGATGCAGAAGACGCAGACTTTATCCAAAGACAGACAAAAGAATTCAGACGTATCAGGTGTGATAGTAGTGCCGACAAATCAGAGAGCACCTCAGAACCGGCGGCAGCCTCCAAACTCCCCATCGCCTCCGTTCCTGCCTCCTTATCTGCTGAATCCTCCATGGAAGTTCAAGGGCACCCTCATATCACCCACTCCCAGACCAAGCAATCCTCTACAGTCCTGCATCGGCACAGCGCGCCCGAAAAGCTTCTGGCTACACAGCTTCAGTTACTGCAGTTCAACAGTAATGACTCTTCGTCGGAGCCTTACAACCCGTCAAACCCTTCTGATTCCTCATCGTCACCCTGTCCGACGCCATCGGTTAAATGGGAAGGCAGCCGATGCTCAACCCCAGGATCTGTGTTCTTAGAAGTAGACGGTGAAGATGGAAATTCTGGGACTGACCAGCTCTCAACGACTAATCATCACATTCCCTGGGGTCGCTCGGTGAGTGTACCAGGTGAACCCACCGGATCGTCGGCCCAGGAGAGATTAAGCTTTGACCAGATTGTAGAGGATGAATTTCAGCCTCTTAGTGCTGCTGCCAGTATGGACACTTTACTTGATGCACAAACAGCAGTGGGGAAGGGAAGAATGGCCGGCAAAAAGGAGGAAGGTGTCCACGGAGAGGAATGTAAAAAGAAGTCGGACGCATCCAGGAACCATCGGCGAAACCGTCGACGCAGCGAACGATTTGCCACCAACCTCCGCAATGAGATCCAGAGGAAGAAGGCTCAGCTTCAGAGCAGTCGTGGCCCAGGAGGGTTGCTCCACAGCGGAGAAACCGTCCACGAGGAGGAGGGTTCAGATTTCTGCGAAGATGGTGCAAACCCAGACCCGTCCGTCCAGAAAAAAGTTGCATTTGCCTCACCTGCAATCCCCCCCAATTCCCAAACCTCAGAACAAGTTAAGACGTCAAATGCCTCAACTGAGTCGAACGGTGACGTCACCCAGACTCACTCCACAACTTTCCCTCAGAACTCCAACCGATCCAGGTCGGTTCAGATCCTGGACCCGGGGCTGCCTAGTTTTGGTGTTGGCATCAGAGTTGTGGAGGAGCCGGCTCCTGCTGGGAAGGCCCGCCGCTGGCGTTGGACCCCCGAGCATAAACTCCAGCCAGAACCGGATTCAGACCGACGGTTTGGGGTCTTGGGTGAGAAGGTATTAGGGCTGACGGGGTCACGTCATGGAGTTTGTGCCTTTACCTCTTCATCCAATTCCTCCTACAACCGCTCCACTTCCTCTCGACTGGACGAGTCGGATATCCTTCCTTTTGCAGACAGGATGAAGTTCTTTGAGGAGACGTCTAAAGGCATTTCACATGTCTCAAATATGCCGAGTTACAGGCAGAAAAAACCCGCCCGCCACCCAGAGCACCAGCCAGGAGAGCTCGGCCAGCATCCGGCCCAGAGGAGATACTCCTACCAGGGTGGACTTCAGCAAGAGATTGTCCAGCTTCCAAACACCGTGGAGGCCAGAAGGCAGTCTGTGAGCTCTATCAGGGAGAGGCAGAAAGAGAAGGAGAGGGAACAGGCCAGGGAAAGGGAGGAGAGGGAAGAGAGGTTAAGAGAGAGGGAAAGGCAGCAGAAGATGGAGAGGCAGGAGAGGGATTCGGAGAGTGCCAGGCTGAGGGAGATTCAGAGCGAGAGGGAACGGGAGGAGAGGGTGAGGCAGTGGGAGAGGGAAAGAGGGAGGGAGCTTGAAAGGGAAAAAGAGATGGAGAGAGCCAGGGAGAAAGAGCGACTCGCAAAAGAAAGAGAGAAGGAGCTTGAGAGAGAACGAGAGAAGGAAAGGGAGGAAACTTCTCAGCTTATCTCGCATCAGGAGTGTTACAGCGTCAAAGACAGAAACCAAGACGGCTTCCAGCAGAAGCCTCAGACGTCTCCTTACAGTCAAAGCCAGAACCAAGTCCCGAGGTCGGCTTTTTATCCGGTCAACCCCCCCTTCCAGCCACTGGACAACCAACAAGCTCTGTATCAGGGATACACGGCAAGGAGCTACACACCCACAGAGGTGAGAGGAAGAAATCACTGAATTGTGATTGTTATTATTGTTATTATTATTATTTTTAACTTGTCCTGTCCAGCATCACAGCACACAGAACGATTTACTAGCTGCAGTCTTGTCCCAAACCAGTTTGCTTTGCCAAGGACAGCTTAGTGGCTATAAAGGAAATGATGCTTTGTGGATTTAAGGCCCTTTTTGATACTTGAGGAGTGTTTATTTTTAGTTATTGGTAAGTCACATGTTTATGCTGGACCTGACAAGGGGAAACGTAGGCCGGGGAAGTGTGAGGAGAAGAAAAAGAAGACAAAGATACAACAGATGGAAAGCAACAGCAGCAACTGTACAACCAAAACACAGAAACCAGAAAAACCAGTCCCTACACCTGTAAAGAAACTTAACAGAAAACATACTACAGCTTCTGTAAGAAAATAAAGCAGGCAATCATCAGGAGCACCTATAAAAAAGATGGGTAATTAGGGGTAAATAGGTGTAAGTAAGTGGCTGCTGTCTTGGGATCTGATTTATAACTGAATATTCTTATGTTCAGCCTTTGGCTTTGCTTTAAAACTGTCAGATTGTGAGAACCAAAAACAAACCCCTCCTATTTTCAAACGCAATCTGTAGATTATTTCAATATCCAAGTAGCAGTTATTCAAGGAATATATCCTGTTAAATGATGAATATGTCTGTGGTTCTAATTGCATTGATTACAGTCTGTTTACAAACCTACTGACCCCAGAAACACGGCTTCACCCTAAAACCACGTCAAGCTTTCAGAGTGAAAGATAAACTTTCCAACTCACTGAAATCAGACGTTGGTTTTGCACTGACCTGAAATGACCACTGAAAAGAGAAAAAGCAAGTTTTATCAACCGGCACCTACTGTACGCAGAATCAAGTGGCCACACTTGGATGTTGAAGCTGAGTCTGTGCTGTGTCCAAGTGCTCTGTGGTTAAATGGTTGGTTTTAAAGTTGAACCTAACATCCTGCATGTGGTCAAAGTCTGAAATTCTCATTGAAAATTCAGCGGATCATTTCAATAGTTCGTGGAATTGAGGGAGATTCGTCAACAGCAGCGCTCTGTTGCCTTAGCGATAATTCCAACGTCGGGTTGCTGCTCTACCACAAATTGATTCTAGGCCCTAAAAAGGGGGTGCAGCCCCTCGTTTGAACTTTTACAACTCTTCCGAACTTCAACCTTTTAGTGCCCTTATCATGTGACACTGAGTAATGCAGACAGACGTTTGTTTTGGACCAAACGCATCTCAAGTTCAGCGAATATTTGGTCCGAGCTGACAAAGTTTTGTTTTTTTCGTGTGACTTTGCCATACTGAGACTTCGGGGGAGTCTTGAACCCTGGACCCTTGCATAGTGGGATTCTTTTCAAATCAAAGGCTGCTGCACTGATGCCACAGCGATAACCTCGTGTGTTGAAAACTGCTGCTGACAGAGTCCAGTATTTTTAATGGGAACAGATGTGCTGAATGTGTACTTTTACAAAGACAAACAGGCACATACTGGGAATGTATGAACATACCTTCACACAGTGCCAGTGAAATGTTAATGAAACAGGGAATTAGGGATTATTAATGAAGGTGTGTTCTTTCATTTTCCTGTGCGTGGTTTGTACATTGTAATTAACTGGAATATGAACAAATTCAGAAATGTTCTGACTTCTGTTATGATTTATGGTTCGTCACTTGACACCCAGCTGTGTTTCCACATTGTTTTTTTTCTTTTCCCTTCTATATTTAAAACGTATCCCCAGTTATAATAGCAAATTCATTACTTGGTTCAACGTTTTTAACACAGTCTGAATTTCTGAGTTCCTGTTTGGTCAAATCAACTAGAATACCTCCCTACAAACAGATTTCTGCCTCTCAAAGTCAAAGGAAACCTCATCATTGTTCAGTTTGGGTTTGACGTCATTGCCAGCTCTTCTGACTTCAAAGCCAAACACATCTGTGGTTTTAAAAGTTAAACATAAACATGAAAGGGCTGAATTTAACTTACATTTTCAGCTATAATAGTCCAAATACCCAGAAACATAAACAGTATTGTATTACATCTTGCTTTCCCCGTTGTGAGGGATTTGGATGCAAGAAAAGTAAAAAGTCACATACTTGTAATAGTTTGCTGGCCTTTAAACTTTGATTCCAGCAGGTATTTGCTGAGACATCATTTCAATAAGCTCATGTCAATGTCACAAGTTTTCTTTCCATTGAGAATTTAATTATTGTGTTTATTTATTACAATATTAAGAAACCTAGACAACACCAACTTGAGCAACCCCAGACCATTTGCTTTGTTATATTTAGATAGTTATTTTTGTTTTATTTAATTTTAATTTGTGATTATTTTATTTTATCTTTATTTGTTTTATTTTATTGTAATTTATTTTATTTTATTTTCATATTTATCTTTTATTTTTTAATTTTTTTTATTGACTTTTAACAGAAATTACTTAATACATCTTGTGTGTGATCAGCAATGAAACAGATAGTTTTGGGGAGGGTTAAAAATTGCTTAAAGTAACTTATATCATTAATTAAATATGATTTTTTTAAAATAAATTCCTATTTTAATGATCATTCAATAAGATCAGCTGTAGTTGGACATTTTGGGATTGTGTGCTGCAGTCCTCTGATTTTATGGCAAAATGATGGTAATGATAATTCTCTCTCTATTAACAGATCAGTAGTAGCCAAAACCTGCCTGTATTTACCTCTTTGGAAGTCAACAGACAGTCAATTTAACCATCTCAGGGCCCCTTAGACCCTTCTGAAACAGATCTTATAACATGTTATCATTTCATGGATTTAATGCTCTGCTGACAGCAAGTGACAGCCAAATATGCTAAATTTGCTTCCAACCATGCCAAGAAAAATATTATCTGTATGTTCAGATTTGCATCACAGACAGTCAGAAAATATGTCTTCTGAGGAATGTGTGTACAGTCCATCCCCTCCTCTCTGCGGGTATCTACCGGCTGCTAAATGCAACGAGTGCAATGAGTTTTTGGAGCAGTTTCTTCTTGTTGGGCCAAATTCATTTAGCAGACCTGTTGTTTCAAGTCACTGGAATGAGCTGAGCCTTACAGGGCAGCCTCTAGTAATTATCTGCATTATATGTTACACTAAACATTTCCTCTTTTAGTCTTAGAGTAGCTCTATAAACTTTCTAAATGCCAGTTTTCTCTGTACAACATATTTCTCAGACTTGAGAAGAGTTAACCCTTGACTTCCGGAAATAAAAACATCAGGCAATTATAAAAACTTCCTTCAAAGGATTATTAATGATAAAAATGGGTAAATAAAATTTTTAAAAATGCTTGTCTTTTACCAACAAAACAAAACTTTGTAGTGAGTTCCATTCACTACAAAGTATTGTATAGTTTTTATGTAAGAATTATTAATTGTTTTGTTGATGTTTATCAGAAAGTGTTGTGGTTTTATCTCTAATTTAATCCTTAACTTACTTAGAAATATTAAATGTCTCGTTAAACAAAAAACAAGCACATTTTTGCCTGAATTTACTATATTTAGTTTCCTTAGATTTTAATTTGTGCATTTGTGCATGTAATGAAGTTGTCGTAGAAATAACACAAAAAGGCACAAAAGGAATGTACATGATGTCAGATAAATGGTATACACCTAAATATGATTTTAGATATTTTAATTGAGATAAAGATGCAGATTAGATAAATGTCTCCACCTCAGTTAACTTTGTTATCACTGAAGGAATACCGCAGGTTGGATTAACACCCACTTCCCTTCCGCAGGGACGTGTGCTGACCAACACTTAGCAGCAGATTGAAGCCTTCCTCCGTTCCTTCAGCATTATTAACCAACATTAAATCTCTTCACAGACGTATCACGCCCGGCAACAGGAAACAACCAAGCTGAACAGGAACTACAGCCTGACCGAGAGGTGAGCCGCTTGCCTTTAGCAGCCCACCTGCAGGACATTGCAACATTTATGACCGGCTTTTTCTCTCGGATCTGTTACCGGAGCCTTTCTGACACACACCCGTTCCATCTCTGCCTGATTATCTGAGATGCTGGGTGGGGTTCGGCCCATTGTGCATCAAGCGGCGGAAATCCCACTCAGTCACGCTTGGCTGTGATTTGACTATAATGAGCTCTATAAGTGTGTGGGGCAGTCGTCCATGCTCAAAATGTGACTGTAACGATATGCGGTTGGATGTATGTTAGTATGTACGGGGGGATTTTTAGGACATGCATGGCTTGTAAAAGGGCTTCCGCTTATATTTGACCTGAGTCAGAAACGGTTCAGTGAGCCTGGAATGCAAAAAAAAAACAAAAGTGAAACTTTTGCTGTAATTTTTGTCAGGAAATGTTGATTCCTAACTCCAAGTTTATCTTAGCTCTTTATTTTCTCATGAATATTTAAAAATAAAGAGCACAGGCGGTTTTTAATAGTGCAAACTTAAATACTACTTCTCCTCTTTTACAACTGTAATATCGGTTGTAAAGTGTTGAAAATAAAATAAAATGTAATTAAAAACTAAGTACAATGATCTACAAATCCCACAAACCCATATTTTATTCCCACTAGAGCATTAACAACATATCAGATGTTGAAACTCAGACTTTTGACCATTTAATGGAAAATATGAGCTCATTTTAAATCTGATGGCAGCATCACATCTGGAAAAAGTTGGAACAGGGTGATTTTTATCATTATGTAGCATCTTCCTTTAACAACTGTCTGTAAACATGTGGGAAGTGAGGAGACTAGTAACTGGAGTTTAAGGAGAGACTATTTTAAATGAGCTTTGGTCCTGAGAAGACGGCAGCATTTCTGGATCGTCTTCACATCTGGCTTCTTCAGGCCGGTTTATACTCGCGCGTTGTCCAACGCGGAAGTACTTCCTTGTGATTGGTCAGATTGTGATTACTGGTGTCCGGAGATTTGACTACATTTAAACTGCTGGCAAAAGTGACATAAAACAGATTTTTTGGGAGCCGATTACTGTTTACATCACTGATTCTGCAGCTGATTTGTAGCGCAGAATCCACAGAGAAGCCAAACCAGGACTCCTGCAAAATCAGCAGGCTGTGCCGCAGCTCTGTCTACTAACAGCACCCCATAAAGACCGATCACTACATGTAACTTGTGTAAAGTAAACTTGTTTTGTTAAATCATCAAAAACTCCGCCCTGTGGAGTGCTCCTGAGCCCACGAAGTGATTTCATCTAGTTCTCACCTTCAGCCTTGTCCCATGTATACAGAGATTCCTTCAGATTCTCTGAATCTTTTGATGATATTATAACAAAGGCTTTGCAGTTTTATGTTGAGGGTCATTTTGCTGAACTTGTTCCAGACTTTTTAGATGCAGTTTGCCTCAGACTGGTGAACCTCTTCCCATCTTTACATCCGAGAGGCTCCGTCTCTTTATTCCCAGTCATGGTACTGACCTGTTGCAATGCAACCTAATTAGTTGTCAGATGTTTTTCCAGTTGTTTCCCAGCCTTTTGTTTCCCCAGTTCCAGCTTTTTTATATGTTGCCGCCATCGAATTTGAAATCCACTAATACTTTCCCTGAGCTAATAAAAAGGGGATATAAAGTCATAGTTATAGGAATATCGTATATTTTTTCTCATTAATCCTCTGTCTCCACAACAGAGATTACTCAAGTTGGAGACGGGAGTCCAGACCACCGCAGAGCATCAATCAGCACCAGCACCACCCCCAGCAGACCCGATGGGACTCCAGACGGGCCGACAGCAGCAGCGACGACCGCAACGGCTACGCCTTCGCTCCGCCACCGGCTCCTCTTTTTCTCCGAGGACGAGCCATGTCTGAAAACGACCTCCGCTTCGACAGCAGCCATCGCTGGTCGCCTTCCATTTCCGCGGCGACCAGCCAGACCCTGAGCGAGGTGGAGGAAGGGCCAAGCGGCGTTATGGGAGGAGACGCGGTAAGCACAGGCAGGAAAAACAGGAAGAGGACGCCTCCTCCGCCGAGGCCGCCGCCTCCGAAGTGGGAGCAGTTCCACCGCCGACGATCATCCCACCACAACCTCCTCTCCTCTTCACCTGTCGCTCCTCCTCCTCTCTCCATCCCCGGTTCCTTCGACACCGCGCAGCAACATTTTTCAGCCCATTCCTCCTCCTACATCCCTCCACCTGACACATCCAGGCAAAGGTCCTACAGTCTGCCTCCAGAGAGGCAGGAAGTGGCAGACGGCTGCCCGCGGTGCAGCTGCAACCAAACTCAGTCCCAGTCCACATCTGCCCACACCCCATCCACTCAGTTACAGGAGCACTCCTTTACCGTCGCTCCGCCCAGTCCCATGTTCTCCAGGAAGGCCTTCAGACCGGTGGCTCCACCCCACGGCGAGAGCGACGGCGACCTGAGGGCAGAAGTCAGAACATCTCTACCTCCACCTCCAACCCCACCTCCAGCAGAGACCGCTGGGAGCAGGTGAGTCCAGCAGGACACTCGATTTCACTAAAGCCAAGCTGGAGACGGAAGAATCATTTCATGCATTTTTTAAACCACAGCTGAACCATTTTTGGAAACTGGTTAGAAATAAGTTGTGTTTAAACTCAAAAAAAGTGAAAAGATTAACCCTCAGCAACACGATGATTTCTCTAAACTAACTCATGTTTCTGCCACCATCATTTTAACGATATTAAAGTTTAAAGTCATCGTCGTTCAAAGCCTCTGTGTGGTTGCAAAGGATTGGTCAGGTAGAGTGTCAGTCAACAAAGCCGACCAATCAGAGCTGTTGAATACTCTTTGCCAACCTCCTCATCCGGTTACTGTTTATTATCCGGACAACATCAAATATAATGAACGGCTGGTTACTTTGTTCACATGAAAGTAAAATCCTGCATCAAAGTCCACTCACCTCTGAGCAAGAAGATAAATACTTTTATAAAACCAGGGTCAACAAATTGCCTTCAACTAATCAGACTTTATGTAAAGAAACTCAAGGTGCTGCAGTGGCAGGATTAACAGCGATTGAACCCAAACTAAAGCTGATCTAGGATGAGAAACACAAACCAGACAAACAACCTTTATGCCGTTCAGAAAGAACTGGTTCTGAGTTGGACTGGAACCACTGTGGCACCTGTGTACTATCAGCTTATTTAGAAATAAACTGATAATGGATGGTTTTCTGCTGATTGGTGAAACTAAACTGAAGGATCTTGTGTGTGCAGGTCATGTGTGATGGACGTGAGCCACAGTCCCAGTCAGGACAGAGTAACGGTGAAACCTCACAAACCACAGCCCGGCGTGAGACCTGGAGCAGAGTGGGAGAGAAGTCGGTCTCCCAGACTCCACAGCCACGCTCCAGCCCCCCCCGTCTTAGAGAACGGAGGAGTTGACGGGGTGTGTTCCTCTGAAACATACCTGAGTCAGGTGGACTACGAGCAGCAGCAGCTACGTATGAACAGAGGCTTCCAGGTCGAAGGCCAGCAGAAAATCCCCGAACCGGGAACCGAGTCGGAGACCACTCTCAGCCCGAGCCCCGCGCAGAGCCTGGAGGCCGACCTGGACGTTCCCATGGAAACCGACATCGACGACTTCCAGGAGGAGGAGCTCCCGTGCGTTGACCTGCCGATCACCAGCGAGCTCCCGTGCTTCGCGCTACCCGTCACCGTCCTGGAGACGGACATCGACACGCTGCCGGATTCGGAGGCGTCGCCGTCGGGGAGGACGGCGGAGAGCAGCTCTCTGGAGGAGGAGCTGGAGGCCGGAGACGGCAGCGGAGAGAGACTGAGTCTGGAGGAGCTTTTCCCCCACGGCAGCGAGGGAGAGTCGGGCACGGACAGCTGGAGAGGAACCTTCCAGACGGTGGAGCACAACACCGACAGCCTGGACAGGTAATGAGACCCACATACCCGACGGTGTCTGGTTCATACCTCCGCCTCATAAATAAACCGCTGCCTCCCTTCTCAGGCGGTCCGGTGCGAGCTCCAGCTGTTCCTCCTATTACAGCACCTCCGCGGCCAAGGCTCAGCTCCTGTCGCAGATGAAGGACTTCACCGATAGCCGAGACAGGGACGAGGACGACGAGCTGATCTATAAAGTAACGCAGACGGCGTGCAGCATCGTCACTTGTTTTTGGTTTTACGACGAGATGTTTAAACAGTTGTTCCCCTGCTGTGTAGAAGCAGCTGATGGAGAGCCTCCGCAAGAAGCTGGGAGTGCTGAGGGAGGCTCAGAGGGGCCTGCAGGAGGACATCCGAGCCAACGCACAGCTGGGAGAAGAGGTGGGACAAATTATTTCCACTTGTTTCTGCTGAATACGGATCATTTTAACTCTTCTTTTACTAATTACATGCATATAATTAAACCCTGAGTACTAAAATATAAAGTACTGGGAGTGGAAATGTTGCACCTGCTGAAACATATGACAACTATTTGGATGAACATCTGGGAAACATTAAGGGTGAAGATAATCCCAGAAAGGCTGGGTCTTTTAGAAGAAAAAAGATAGGGAGGGGTTCACCACCATCAGGGCAAGAAGTTCAACTACTTCAGAACGATGTTTCTTCATGTATAATTGTGAAGAACTTGGGGAATTTCTTTCTACACTTCCTGTTTTTTCCTCTCTTTTAACCCTTTGACTACGATCGACCTTTATAAGAGCTGAAAATACAATCAAATGAAATATAATAAAGCAGGACAGAGATGTTTAATGTGTTTATTTTCTACTGTCGCTCAAAGTTTAAACCCTAATGTTCCCAAAACAAGACTAAAAGTGTGTTTTAGTGCAAACGTTAATGTTAAACAAGGATTTTATTGCTGAAGATGGTTCAATAACATCTTTGTGCATGGATGCATAGTGACAAAGATATCATTTTTTAAACTGGGAACACATTCTCTGAGGTTTTTAGGCACCAGTAACATGGAGATTTATATAGCGGTTGCTAAAGGGTTAAAGATTTCTAGTGTCCAGAGAAATCTCGAGACACGGAAGAAGTTAATATTGATTATATGTATTAAAAACAGCAGATTCTGAGTGAAAACCACAATGAGCTCAGGAACACTTCTTAAAAACAAAACCACCATCCTCAGTGAAAACAAGCTCATCTTTGTTTCCATGCAGTCAAGATAAAATGTACAAACAAGATCCAGAAAGTCACTGAGCTAATTTCAGACGGACTTTAAATTCTCTGTGGAAATCACGAACCCGGCGGCCGACTTATTAAGAAGCGGAGCGGCTGTACAGCTTGTTGTCATTAAAGTTCAAAAGTCAGCATCAGTGATGTAAGGGCGCCGGCTTTGGGTGAATTAGTCCACATGGGGTGTGGAGCCCACACACCTGTGAATGCACCATTGATACTGAATGACAAACAGCTTGAGGAGCATCATGTGCTGCCGTCCAGACATGACTTTTAAGTAGGTGTTTATTTCATCAAGATGACTCCGAACCATTTTTTCTTTTCTCATATCTGCTTGAATAATGTGAATAGAGGTGGACTTGTGCTATAAGCCTGTAGTTTTACTTCTCAGGGACTTAATAAAGTTATTCAATCCTCAGGTGGAGAGCATGGTGGTGTCGGTGTGTAAGCCCAACGAGGTGGACAAGTTCCGCATGTTCATCGGCGATCTGGACAAAGTGGTCAGCCTGCTGCTGTCGCTGTCCGGCAGGCTGCTGAGGGTGGAGACCACGCTGGATACACTGGACCCCGAGACCGAGCACCACGAGAGGGTGAGAAATGTTTGAGAATTCATCATCGGGGCTCATTTTTAGATAGTCAGCCGTTACATCCGTCTCCTGTCCGTCTGCCCTGTAGCTCCCTCTGCTGGAGAAGAAGCGCCAGCTCATGAGGCAGCTGTCGGAGGCTCAGGACCTGAAGGACCACGTCGACCGCAGAGAGCAGGCCGTCAGCCGGGTGCTGGGCCGGTGCCTCTCTCCAGAACAGCACAGAGACTACAGGTGCAGCTTCTATACTTCTTACTATAAACCTGCAGGATAACGTTACTTTAAACACTGAATTGCTTGTTTTCAACTTGTAAATTGATGGATCTTTTTTTTTTTCCCTCTGCAGCCACTTTGTGAAGATGAAGGCTGCCTTGCTGGTGGAGCAGAGGCAGCTGGAGGACAAGATCCGGCTGGGAGAGGAGCAGCTGAGGGGGCTCAGGGAGAGCCTGGGACTGGGTCTGGGAATGAGCATGGGAATGTCAATGGGATACGGACATTACTGACAAAAAATACATAAATAACTAAAGATATGAAGGAGAAACGGGACTTGTTGTCATTCAAGTCCAAAACCTGCAGGAAAAGAAGGAAAACAAGAAACATGTATGCAGTTAAAGACTTTGATTTGCACAGTTTGTTCGAGGCGAAGTTGAACTTTTTTTCGGAAAATATGCTCATTCACGTTGTTTATAAACACTAAACAGAAGCAGCAGGAGTGGCTTTGTTTAGATACAGCAGTAACAATCCAGCCGGTTTAATGACTGGATGAAGTGACCGTGTGAAGCTTCATGTTTAGCGAAATGTCCGAGTGGTCCTCTAAGGACTACCTAACATTCATGCAAACGTCCCAGATGCTCTGAACGTGTTCAGGTAGACGGGAAAGGAAAGGACTCACAATAATGGAGACCAAAACGAGATCCACATTGAGGGGTTTTATCCCAACACAAATACAGAATAAATGCATAATAGCTTCAGAGCTCACCACAAGAGCTTCAGATACTTCACACGTTGCCTGAAACCCGTACTGTACGATTGTACCGACGCTACATATTTTCTAGTCTAAACAGTGTCACGCTCTGTTGCCAAAGACGTTTTTATGTGATGACTGCGTCAATCACTTTGTTTTCGTCTGTATTTAAATCTCCTGGTTCAGAGAACCATAGGAGGGTTTTTTTTGGGGTGCTTCTCTTAACCACACTAAAGCCAACCGTATTAACTGCTAAACTTGTCATTTCTACTGCGTACAGCAACACATAAACTGTATTATCTTGCATAATATTGTATCACTTTGTATTCTTATTACTGTAATGAATGTGGCTGTGTGGAATTCAACACTCCACTGATTTACCGTCTCGTAATGATCATTATGTACAGAAGACACTTGTGTTTATAATGTATACGGTGTGTGTATATAGTGGTTTTAAGTTTTAAAATGACTGGAACTGGTTGTACAAGTTAACTGAGGAGGCCTGGAAGAGTCGAAGTTTACTGTATATGTTGACGGTGAATTAATTGGTTTGGTCAAGTGATGTTTTCTGCCATTTCTCACCCCTTCATTTTGTTTATCAGCGTTCCTGTGTGTGTTTTTTACTGGGAAATGTGTTGGTCATAAAGATCTAAACCACTCGGGACGGGTGGCTCTAAGGTGCAAAGCACTCAAACTATGAAAAGAAACTGATTTGTACAGCTTGACATAACAGAAATGAACACATTTCATAAAGGAAAACACATTTTGAGAAGACGTGTTTCAGAAAACACAATAAAGAACAAGATAAAGACACTAAACGAAACGTAACAGCAATAAATAAGATAAAATAAAGAATGTCAGAAACTACATTTAACAAAATAAATTTACTTAAAAAGTCAGAAAACACTACAATCAAACACCAGAATGAAGGAAACGGCTGCACAGGATGGCGTGATGGAGCTTTTCATCATTTTTTTGGTTGTGTTCCCCTCTGACACACCTGGTTGGGATTCAGGTGTGCAGGTTTTTGTTTGTTTGTTTTTTGTACTTTAGAAAATGGCAATAAAATAAACATTTTACAAATGTTATTCTGTTCGTGAAACGTGTTTTTTGTTTAATGGGATTATTCAGGTTTATATTGGGATTTGTGTGGTTGTGTTTTGTCTCACTTGATGTTTTGCTAAATGTTTTATTTTCAGTTTTGTAAAGTGTTTCCTGTCTTTTTGTTCTGTTTTGTCCAACATTGTGTTTTTGTTTAATTGTTACTGTGTGTTTAATGTTAAGTTTTCCACCTCAGGGCCACTATACAGCTCGTACATTTATACAGCAAATAAAAAGCTAGCAGCTAATTAGCTTAGTTTAACATGGGCGCTAATAAGGAGAAACAGCTAGCCTGGTTTCATGTTCACACCCTCCTATCAGCACAACTCACTCACAAACATTTATTTTTATGTTTATTCATCCTTAAAACAATGAAAGGTATAAAAACAACAGAAATAAGAACTAGCTAACTCTGTTCATCTAGCTGGTGTTGCTAGCCTTTTACTCAGCACATAGCAAGTCAAATATAAAATGCTGTTGCACTGCTAACAGTTTACATGAAAGTAGTGATTTAACTATAAAAAGTAATAATAAATACATAATATATGTTATTCTAGGAGCTCTAAAACGGCTGGTAGGTATTTTTTTGAGCCAAGCAAGCAGTTAGTTTCCATTTTGCTAAGCTAGCAAGCTGTTTGGGAAGACTATGCTGCCACTTTTTTCTCACAAGGACGAGAGTCAACGTTCTGGGTTAAATTAATTTATCACCTCAGAAAAGAAAAATATATATTTAGGGGGCATTAGCTTCTTAAAGTAAAAAAATGAATCACAGTAAAACTCCTTGTAGCATTTATTTCAGCCAGTCCAGCTCGGGTGGTTTCTCCCCACATGTCCTGATAACAATCCATTTCACTGGAAGTTTTTTATTTTTATCTTAAACACTAATCCCCTTCATGCATGGAAGTTATAGTTGTTTTATCTTCCTCTACATTATTGCCACATACTGACCCGGAGGGGGTTGTTGTGTGTGTGTATATATATATATATGTACATATAAACATATAAATCTGGCTCCACATGTCCAGGCGTGATTTAAAAGACCTGTTGAACTTCTTGTTGCATTAAGTAGAAACACATCATTCACCCCCCCCCTTCATTCATTTTCTGTACCGCACGCACACACAGGGAGAACATGCAAACACACAGAAAGGCCACTTTTTCCTAATGAGGGTTGAACCAGCAACCTTTTTGCTGTGAGGCTGCAGTGCTAACCACCACACCACCATGCAGCTCCCAGTTCAATCGTCCATTCTTATGTTTTCTTTAACCCTTATGCCCTCCTCGGGACACTTTTACCCTTTTTTTTGGTCAACTTTTTTTCTTCCTTTGGTGATCATGTGGGCTGAGGAACAGCTTGGAGAGTCTGATCACCACCAAAGACCCAACTATCTAGTATTTATTATTTGGAAAATAATTCAGTTTTTATGTTTGTTTGTTTGTTTGTTTTTTGTGGTGAATGAGGCGGTAGTTCAAATAATTAAAACTGGCATTTAAAGGGTTAAAATCCTGAAAATATTGAATTTGTGATGAATGTTTTTGAGCAGGATGGAAGTTGTTTGAGGGATTAATAGGAATAAAATCTGAAAAACAAAATATTAATGTAGGATGATTTTATAGCAGTTTTTGTTCAGGGACACTTTTTTTCCATGAGGGTCACCAGAAGCTGCTAAATTTGAGGAGGTCACAAAGGTTAAAATAATAAAGTCCGCCTTTTTCTAGATGTGATCATCTTAATCTTGAATAAATAAGTTTGGAGTTTAAATTGGCACAAACCACCATTTTTTCTTCCGTACTGACTTTGCTGTAAAGCAGGAAGGGTAGAGTCCTGTTATGCCAGTTAATTATCCTCCATCACATCCGTCTGCTAAACTTTAAATTACTGCAATTTGGTGATTTGTGAGCTTGCCAACGTCTCCTGAGCTTTATCTTAAAACTCAAGACAGGAAAGCTTGAGGGAGTACAGAGCTGCCTGTTTGAGCAAATCAGGCTCGAAACAACAACAAAGATGAAATATAAGGGAGGGGGGGGGGGGGGGGGGGATTCCTGAAGTCAAGTAAAAAACACACCCTCTCTGGAGTTTGCTTTTCCCTGGTTGATCGTTGAAGCAAACCTCTTCCCAATTAAAACG
>JBBBVU010000005.1:20675897-20702561 GCA_037177055.1 Atherinosoma microstoma
ATATTAAAATGTATTCAAATATTTGTATTTATCCAAATATCAAACCAATTGTTGGTTTAGTTTCTGTGCTAAATATATCTTACTACTAAAGCCCAAACCACCTACCCTCCATTAACTCTAATCTGGGAACTAAAGAGGTGGAGGGAGTCTTTATATGAAAATGCTCTGTTTGGATGGCCATTTGGAGCAGTAAATGACCATGTAGCAGCACCAAAACATGCAGACAGAATCAGTGGTCTGTGGAGCTGTGGGCGTAAGTCAACAGTTTGTTATCTTTTGTACCTTCTTATCTCCAGTAGACCTTTAAAATATCACCTTTTGTTTACTTGAGACTCCAATGGTTTTGAAGTTGGTGTACTTCAACATAGAAGTCCAACTGATTGCAACGTAGATGTTAAGGCACAGTTAAAAGAGTTAACAGGTCATCAAACAACGGTTCATCCATGATCTCTGTGAGTGTTTGTGATTGTGAAACTATTTCTACAAGCACTACATCTGTCATCAGGTTCTCGTATGTCTGTTGTTTTGCAGTCGGTTGCTTAACTGATCCCCAAAATAAAACACAAATGCAGCTTCACAGGTTAGACGAGAAATACAAAAGATAGAACTGCTTATGTGAAAAAGGGAGGAAGAATCGTAGGTAGTGAAAGAGAGACCGGACAAGCTGCATGCCACCCTCAGCCTCACTGTTCTTTTTTTTTAATTTTTATTTTTTATCTTCCTTTACTGGGCTCATTCTCATAGGCCTTTACAAGACTTCTCCCTCTCCCTCCTTCTTTTTTTCACTCCTCTTCTTGCAGAGTCTTGTTCGGAAAGCTCTCGCCTCTTCCCAGTTTGTTACAGTATTTGTTCGAGAAGAGGCACTTCTTTTCCTCTGCTAAAAGTTTGCATAAAAATCCACAGTTGTAGAGTTGCGAAAAGACGGTCCACAGAGAGCCCGAGTGGTTTTAAGTCCAGTCAAGGTAAAAAATACATATGAATTAGTTTAAAAATCACCACAGGTCGTCATTGTCTAAGTCTCATTCTCAGCCATACGTATGTACAGTACTCTCATGGCACGCTTCGAAAAGTTACGCTCCACTTCTTCTTCTTCTTTTTTTGTTTTTTGCTTTGGTTTGATCATTACATTTTCTCCTGCTGCCGTTCAACAGTCCTTCCTCACATCTTCGATGCAGAGGATCAATGTGTACATTCTTTGGCTCGGAAATCCACAAGTTCGATTGCTTCTCACAAAAGAAAAAAAAAAGGTAAAAAAAAAAAGGAGAAACATTGGGATTGAAGGGTAAATTTGGGACGTAGACTTGGATAGGCGGGTGCTCAATTTTTCCTGGTTTTAGGGGGGATCTCGTCTAAAAAACGAAGGGTTCTGATTGTTTCTCCGTGGCTTGCTTTTTAAAAAAATCCGAACAAAAACCCAAAGTGTAAATCAAAGTTCTCACATTAATGATTGCACATGAATCTCTATAATCAAATCCCCTCTTTTCTTTTCCCTTTCGCCCCATCCTCTTGCAGCGTTCTTCGTTAAAGCTACTCTTTAGAAACCCAAAAAAAACTTCCAGCCTTAAACGCATCTGTCCAAGCGCTCCAAGATCCAGGCCCACAATCGATATTTAAAAGGCCCCCAGTCTCTTTGTCTCCAACCCATCTGTTTATCCATCTTTAGTCCTTTTTTTTGCATCTTCTCCCATCCCTTTCTCTCTCAGAGCTCTCAGAGGTCCAAACGGAAGGCGCCGAAGTAGCTGGAGGAGTCATCTGTGTTCACCATGGTGGGAGAAGAGACGGAGACAAAGAGCTCGTCACCGGCCCTCAGTTCAAACAGTCCCCCCTGGTAGACGGAGTGGAGGGCGTACTCGGCATCTGGAGCCCAGCACTTGGTTCCCACCCCCTTCAGAAGCTGGAAGAACAAGACAAAAGTTAAGAATGAGATGAGGGAAGTTATTTAATGGCATCAGACTGGATAAGGTAAAATGTTCTACCTGTATGGGACTTCGGTAGAAGGTTTTCTTGTAGACACACTGCACCAGCTGGTGGCTAATGCTGCGTTGGTCCCCGTCACTTGCTGCTGGGGACGGATACCGAAAATACACCTGGAAGATTGTGGGAGTAAAAGTTAGAAGAATAATTATGGTGGATACAGGAAATATGTTGTTCTTTTTGTAACTTCTCTTTTTCTCCACCAATAAGTGTTACGGAAGGAATAAAAACAAATATCTTTACTTTTTGTGTTTCAGAGACTATATAGATTGAAGATTGGTGGTAAAATCTTAATTAATTGCTAGTTAGTTAACTAGTAAATAGTTAATTACTAGCATGTGCTATATGTAATATGTAAATAAAGTATTTTTCATTCATTCATTTCATTTCAAATCATTTCATTTCATGTTGGAAATATAGAAAAAATATAAGAAATCAATTATCAAATTAAGAATCATAAGAAAAATTTTAAATGAATGAATTAAAACCTTAATAGCATGTGCTTATATGTGGGAAAATAGATGGAAATCTTAGTTAAGATCCAGACTTGGGATTGTCTTGCTGAAATCTACACGGCCTTCCCTGAAAGACACGTTGTCTGGATGGCAGCATACTTGTATCTATCTCTTCTTTACTCTGCAGGTGGTAGTTTCCCAAAAAAATAGTCCAATATGATCCATCTGCCCACAGAACAGTTTTTCACTTTGCCTCAGACCATTTTAAATGAGCTTTGATCCAGAGAAGACGGTGACATTTCTAGATCGGGACATTTCTAGCCTGACAGAGCTTTAACCTGCATTTGTGGATTGTACGACAGTAATTTATGGAAGTGTTCCTGTGCCCATGCTGTGTTTTCCAGTAGAGAATGATATCTGTTTTCAATGCAGTGTTGCCTGAGGACCCAAAATATCAATTCAGACCTACGGCTTTGTCCCCGGTGTAGAGAGATTCCTTTTAATTCTCTGAATGTTTTGATTATACACTGTAGGTGATGGAATCTTCAAGGTCATAATTGAAGATTGAAGTTGTAAAAAATTTTTTTCTGAAACTGTTCCACAATTTTCGGATGAAATTTGTCACAGATTGGCGAACCTCCCTGCCTCTGAAATTATCTTTTTATATCTATTCATGTTACGGACCAGTTGACAATTAACCTAATTAGCTGTCAAGAACTTTTTATGTACATTTTATAGTGTCCAAAATATTTTTGGGAATTGGGTTTGAATGAGAATATCTTTCTGATGTTTGCATCCTTTATTCCTTGTTTCTACTTTCAAATGAAATTCATAGCTGGATCACCTGTGAGTACAGGTAGTACCGCCCATCCTGAGGCACTCGCAGCCTCCCGTTGGTCAGGGTCATGTTGTGAAGGTGAGCTCCAAAGCTCTGATTGGCCCACGAGTGGACCACGTGACGACAGGACTGGTGGAGACCATCCGTGGAGACCTGGTAGGGAGGGTACCCTGCAGGTGAAAATGAGGGGGAAAAAAGTGTTATACGATGAACTACAACAAATCCTCTACTGTTGAACAAAATACAGAAGCAGTGATGAAATACTGTCTTTGACCCAAGAGCAGCACTCCTCTTATTCAAGTTCGAGAGCTGCCAGACTTGAGCAACGAGATGCATTATTCCCTGAAGGTTTGTCAATGATGAGAAACTTCTGAGAATGCAGACAGGCTGGGATTTATGGGATCTTTTTTTAACATGATACTGACTCCTCATAGGGGACTTATAGATCCACTTGTTCTCAATGTAGTACCTGCTTTAAAAACGGTTCTGTACATGTGCAATAGATCAGCACCCATGGAAAAAGGCATTCACGAGTTTTATTTTTTTTACGAGGATCATCCATAATTATACTCATCCATTGTTCGTATTGTACTCGGATACATGCACGTCTGCACATTATGAAGGAAAAGTAGGACCTGGAAATATTCCTATAACCATTTTTAGGACCTTTTTTTAAAAATGTCTTTTGTGATGTATCTTGCTTGTGTCATGCCCGTTTCCTGCATGTTTGTGCGGGGCAATACAGCAGCTAGGCTAACATGCTATTGTTCTGCGAGATAAGTTCTTCGAAAATCATCAGAGGTCATCAAGTCTCTCGCCGCTGCACTTCCTTATGAGAAATCCAGACTGAATGTGTGAACCTCACCCTCTCTCTCTTCCTTCTTCCCTCACAAGCGTTCACACATACACACACACACACACACATGGACACATCAGTTCCTCGCCCTTTGTCAACTCAGTGGAAATAACATCAGGCGGCCTTTTTCCAGATTGTCGACACCCTTCGACTTGCACGCCAGTTTCAGATGAAACAATGCAAAAGTCTGGATAACAGTCGTGAAAAACCCCTTCCAACTTTAAATTCCTTGTTTTACAGCACACATACGCTGTTTATCTCATAAATATTTGTTTTACTGCCATGTACATTCACTGATTAAGCCTCTAGGTGCACGAAACACACACACACACACGGGGGGGGGGGGGTTGTTTGTGGGAACGGTTTGGGTAGAGACGCATGATTATCAAAATATGGAAAAACTGAACACAAAAAGTGCGAGAAAATGACCAAAGTCCTTTGTTCTTGTTCATTCCAAGTTCCTCTGATCAGATCCCGACCATGAAATAAGCGGTCAGCTGAGCTGTCCGCCCCCCCCCCGCTCTCCACGTGTTACCAGATGTTGGCCAACTCTTTTATGACTACAAAAAGACGAATAAATCGTGCCATGTTCTGTCAAACACGTGTCGTGGAGGACGTGGCGCTCGGGGAAAAAAAACGACCTGACAAAACTAACACAGATAAAAACTGTCGCATGGAAAAAAAGGGTTTAAAAATGTTTCACGTAGACTTAATCTAATGCATGTTAAAGCTGCTTTTTTCAATATATTCTCGCAGGGAACTAAAGTATTCGGTATTTAAGAGATCCTAAAATTGTATCAAAGGGGTTTTCGGAAAAATAACAAGATATAAGCCATTTAAAGAGGTCCTTGTGTTTTCACATGAGGAACAGCTGCTCCCGTTTTAGAGTCTGTTAGTCTCTTTTTCACTGTCAAGAATACGATCACTAATACTTTGTGACATTGTTTTCCTCTGCTCAGCTGTGATATCTGTCATTGCTCTTCTTGGAAAGTAAAGCAGCATGCTGTTTGTTCCTGCAGATCAGATGTAGGCATCATTTAAACAGACAGGTTGGCATTTAGCATCTTTGTTTTTTATAAATCTAATTTATGGTTTTTATTGCTGAACACATGCAAAACATAACATTCAAGATATTTAGTTGCAAAGTTTGGGCGTATCGCTCAGTTTTCATTCACTTTCTAAAGGATTCCCACGACCGGGAGAGTCGATGTTTGACACATAGATGGCCTCACCTTGAGGGCTGGAGTCTCTGAGAGTCAGGTGGGCAGATGGTCTCTGGGACACGGAGCCTGCGAACTTTGAGTTGTTGAAAGATCGAGGCATCGTTCTCGCCTCTAAAGGAGAAAAGAAATCAGACAATGTCCAAAATAATGATAGGGATTAATTTGTACATGTGTGAGACAGAGAATACAAAACAAGATGCTTACCGATGAAGGTTTGTTTGGAGATGATGTTCTCTGTCACCTGAAAGAAGAGAAGACACAGGTAAGCAAACATGTGGAAAAAGAATAAATAAATCAGTTGTCATTATTGCCATTTCTTTGATTTCATTATACATTAAGTTTACAGTTTTATCGGGTGTATATAAGGCAGATTTAACCACAGCAGGGTTATACTGTCTTTGTTTCAAACCTCTGTGCTTTCATGGACACCTGAACATGGGCCATGTTAACCCGTTGGTACCAGACGTCCCATATATGTATTTTACTCGGTCTATCTTCCAAGTACCTACACATGTTTATACCACTGGAAAGCTAAGACTACATCCAGACTACAATCATAACTGTAGGTACCGTAAACACTTATTCTGACCAGCTGTCAATGCAATTTATCTTTGAAGCCATACTGTACTCCAGTAGCAGATGATACTGGAACAAAAACTGGTCCACAACAAGTCTTTTGTCCATAAAAAATAGTTTTAAAATTAAAGGATTTCAAAGGTTAAGAGATGAACAAAATGACAAACCAAACTACCCAGAATCCATTGGAAGGTAAAGTATAAAATCTGCAAATTCAATTGAAAAAAGCTCAAATATGATACAACAAATGTTAAATCTGAAAATTGTATGTTTTTCGACATGCCATACAAGCTCATTTTGAAACCAGTGCAACCAATAAGTTAAGATTATTTGCCAAAAATAAAATTTTCAAAATGCAATTATTGTGGCCGAAAAAACTTAAAGAAAATATATTTCTATCCAATTAATCAATTGTTCAGTAGATTTTCTTTTGTTTCCTTTGTTTTAAAATAGATTTTAAAAAATGGTACAAAATTCAATAGTTTTTTTATTTTTATCAGCTGAGAATAACTTTCCAATGTAACATGCATGTCAATATGATACTGATATTTTATTGATTTAATTATTAATATAATTAATGTATCAATAAACAAAATGACTATATAAATCAAATAGTAATAAAGATGTCAGCATTTCATATCTTTATACAACAAAATATATTCAATTAAAGCTCCAACACACAACCTAAGAAAATGAGCAGCTTGTTAATCTTTTCATTTGAGAAAAACTGACCGTAAATCCCTAAAATGTAAATCAATTAAACTATAAATTAACGATAATTGTCCACAAAACTGTGTTGAAAATAAATGTTTTTTATATTTACAGCTATGTATAACTATAACTATATAACTCTAATCTATATACCATAACATCTGGCCGATTGAGACAGTTATTAATGTTTATATGAATAAATTTTCATTCCTTTCTGTTGTGGTACAATAGAGTCTGTTACACCACGTTAGTGTGAAAACATCATATTTTCATCAAAGTTAGAATAATTAAGATCATGTTTTCTTCTCTATCACCACAGTTATTTACTCCAAACTGGTCCAGTTTTCCTCCTGGCATCACCTCCTCCTCCTCATATTGTCTCTATTTTATTTCCTTTCCTTAATCAGAACCCGGCTGTGCCACAGAAATTTCTACATAAGTACACGCAGATGTAATTTCCCACTCTCACACACTCATATTGTAACAGTGTTTGTGGCATTGACTACTGCTCCTTGTCCCAACATCTTTGGTTTTTCTTCCAAGCAATTCAATCTTAGTCTTCTCCACACACATTTCAATCCTTTTCACTCTGCCTGTTTTCCATTTTCCCCCCTCTTAAATTCTCCAATATGATCCCATTCATTCGTTTTCCTCCTCCTTGTAGTGGCCATCTTGTGGCCTGAACCCCCGTTGGTATAACCTCCCCCCCCCCGCCTAATTAATTTGCAGAGAAACCACAAAATCCAGAATATGTTCAGCTTCACTTGAGTTTCTGAACGTGTTGTGTTATTCTTGGTAACGGGTCAGTTTCTCCTGCACCGCGTACTCAAGACCGCCTGCAAATTGGACCCGATCACTATCCCCGCCGTCTCGTGTATATCCTATATGCTCCGGGGAGAACCCAACGCAGTAGAGTGCGTACACTCGGCTCGTCTCGGTACACTTAGCGTGCCTGTCTCGGCTTCACGTTCCTCATGTCCTTCGAGCAGAAAATTACCCCCCGCACGCACTCACACATCTCGCACACACTTAAATGAAAGAAAATTGCCAACAGATTTTCTGCCCTGCATGCGGCTGCAGTTGAGCGAAAGAAAAAAGAAGTCTTTCAGAAGCAGAGACCCGCCGTAAGCTTCGAGGCCCCTTTGCAGGTGACCCCAGAACAGCCTATTTTCAATATACAAGTTCAACATGTCTGCTGTGTTTAAGGCTTAAAAGCTCACATAGGAAGCGACTAAGATCAAATCAAGCGTAAAATCAGCTGTAGCCCCCTGCTCACGTAATTTATACTCTTCAAGCAGTGGAAGCTTTCTGCGGCATCCTGAGAGACTTCGGACCATCTGCATATTGAGAGGTGAGCACCAGTGTCATGTAGAGTTATAGTCGGTCCGTTTTCTTTCCTCACCGCTTGCATCTGGTTCACATTTCGGATGAACTGCGTGCAGTTAGATATTATTAGATTTAGTGCGAAGTGTCAAACGTGCTCTAGATTAATTGCAGGCACAAATTTAAAAAGACATAAATGTGAACAGTTGGTGAAGAGATGCGGGCGGCTTTGGAAGAATGGTTTCCTGCAGGAGATTTCCCATTTAGACGTAAGAAAAATAACCCGAAAGTCGCCGCGATGAAATGTGGAATCAACAGAATCTTGTAAGTGAAGTGGTTTTCTGTTAAGTATGATGAATTTTCTCACTTCATAAGGGCTCCTTATTGAGATACACAAGAACAAATGGCTGAAGAGCCGCCGCTGAAGGGAGGGAAATGAGCTCTGATTGTTTTTAAAAGGTTGAACGATGACAAAAATACTTTGGTAACTCTAGAATAATCTGATAAGCCTCTTCTTTATGATAAATGTCTAATAAAGAAGACTATTTCTTTTTTTTACTTTTCTTTTGTTTGGTAATTGCTATTTAGAAATAATTTTGTTCTGCCTCATTTGATCCGAGTTGGCATGTGCAGAGATGTTTACATTTTGTACGATGTGATAGAGTTTTAGAGATACAGCTTTATTCTAAACAGAGATTCATATTTATCCTGAAAGTGGTTTTTTTTTTTACGATAGCGTATTAGGGCCACATTAAGACAACTATTTTTTTCAGACTTTGAGTAAAAAGTCGTAATATTATGAGAATGAAGTTGTAATATTTTCACCAGTTGTTTCTGAAGAGAAAGGTTGTTAAAATGAGGGCCGTGGAGCATTTTTTGTACTTCAGCATAGGTTTCACACACCAGGAGATCCAGCAGAGGGAAATGGCTGGTACCGGTCACCTGCAGGGTTATTGATGGATGCATCAGCTGCTCAGCCGGATTGTTTCTTCTGCAGTCGACGGTTCCAGCCAATTCCCCCCCTCCACAAAAACAGCGATTTCCTACGAGTTCCACTGGTTCTTTCTGCAGAATAGATTTTTTTTTTTTTTTTGCAGATTCTTCCTGACACATCAGCACCACATTAAGTACTTCCTGGTTTGTGATAACTATGCGGAAGGTCAACTTCACTAAATGCTCAACAGCCCTCATTTCAACAACTCTCCTTTACTAAAATAAACTGGTGAAAATATTACAATATTCTCGTAAAATGATGATTTTTTTCTTGTAAAATGATGACTTTTTCTTGCAAGAGCACAACTTTATTCTCAAAGTCTGTGAAAAAATAGTTTTGTTAATCCTTATTTGCTAAATTTTTTTTCCCATTTATGCAACGTACCATCTGGATTTATTCTCAACACATATACTGATATTTTCACACCATTACTATGACTGTAAAAAGTATTCAGATAGACCTTGTGGTTGCAGAGATATTCTCATTTAATCATGGGAATGCAAATTTTGTACAGAGGCTTAAAAAAATAAGCACCCTTAAAGGTTTATTCTACCCATTAAAAGGATAATTCCGGCTAATAAAGCAGGGTTGTGGCAGTCTGCAAACTTATTGACAAGATTATAGCTTTTCAATCACCTAACTGACTTTATCAGAAAGATTTGTTTGTACCGTTTTGCTCCGGAAATCCATATCAGAGCCGTATCATTTGGACTAATTGCTGGTTATAGTTTAAGCAAATGGAAAAACACTGGAAAGTTTACAACGAATGTCATCCTGTCCTCAGAACCACAGGATAAAAAAAAAGAAAAGAAAAAAAAAAGACCTGAGCAAGCCCAGCTGCTGCATGCTACACGATTAGTTTACTTCCTAATGTTGTAATACTGTATAATATTTACAATGTTAGGCTCCTTTTTTCAGCATGTTGTTTTAATAAAGGATAGTTAATAGAAGGTGGATTAAAAGATAATAAATATTATGAAGATTGGCTGTGTGTGAAAGACTTAAACTGGTGAGCCAAACCACTAAAACCACTGTCAGCCTACTTTAACATGTACCACCTGCCGGACAGTGATACTGATCCGTTTGTCTCTATATAAATAAAACACAAAAGCAACCCCAGCGAATTCTCTGACACATGGTGAAGAGGTGAATCATGGATAGAAAATATAGGTTTTAATACAAATTCTAATCACTTACCAGGTTCAAGTTTACTCAATTCTAATATATCTGACACCAAATCAGGAAAATGGAGAAAAAGGTCAGAGGTTAATGCAGTAACCAAAGAATGGCCCACAGCAGGTTTTAAAGGCAAAAATAAAATATAAAACACATGTGGAAGTCAACTCAGATAAATTTCAACTTCCATCAGTCTGGAACCTTGATATTGTTAATACATGTCGGAGGTTGGGACCAGTCAAACCGCTGCTGAATCATGTAACACTTAGATATTTCCACCAGCCTCAGGCTTTATGAGTCTGAGCCAATTTTTGATTTAGCTTTTATATACCACATAGAAATGGATCTGACAATTATTCTTTCACTTTAACCTACAGAAAAATCATCCAATCTGAATTGAAAGGAATCATAGAGTAGTTTCAGCTTATTCAGCCATGGAAATATATTAAAAGAAATGCAATGCCTGTCCATCCTGTCCCCCTTTATCACATGGATACAGTAAATATTTTTGTACTATTAATGTAAGCTATTATATCTCCAGTTTTACACGGTCCATCAGCGTCAACAAAAAACTGGGAGAGTTTAAAAGTTTTGATTGAAGTGGACAAACAACACTCCAAGTTGATGTAGTGTTTTTATTCTCTTTTTTAATCAAGCCTTACATGCTATGCTCATAGACCCAGGAAGGTTGGCAGAAGTGTAAGAAAATAGCTGAAAAAGGAGCTATGATGCTGTGTTGCCGGGATATTTTGACTAAGCCCTGCCACAGGATTCCTTTAAAGATAGAGTACGTAACTTTCTGACCTTAAAACTCTGCGTTCCGAACTCGTTTGATGGCACATTGACATCTATTTTGTGCATTTCTGGAGCAGTTGTTGCCCTGCAGCAGCCCGACGCTGAATACCGTGCTATACAACTGTTTCTTCAGGACGTCACACGCTAGTGATGGGATATAAACACACCGGCCTTTTTTGAACACGTTTCTTCACATTAGAAGACAATATCGGAGGAAAAGAAAGAGAAAAAGGGACAGAGCAAGAAATGAAACAATAGTCAACATAAGACTGATTTTTACTGCCTGGAGAGAGCTCACAGTACAGGTAAGATGCAAGATGGATGCCAAATTAGCCGTCAATAGGGAGTGTGTCTCCAAAACCTAGGGAAAAAAGTAAATATCTCCTTTAAGGTGATGTTCCTCAGTGTTTTTCACTGCTATGACTTTTTGAGCCACGACCCCTGAAGATAGCATAAATTGGTGTTCGCGCCGACAATGACCAATTGTATGATATCAGGTGGGTCATCCTACAGGATCCTCTAAATATAAGGCTTGAAAACTGTCATAAATATTGAGGATTAATGTGGATTTATGCATTAATGGGATAAAACATTAAGCTAATTTTATAATCATCTCTGCATTAATGGTTTAATTTTGACAGCAATGATAAAAAAAAATCCCCAATTTTTTTTGATAAATGTCGGTTATATATGGTTCACAATTATCTGGCAACCCCTTGAAATGATCTCGCGACCCCCAGTTTGGGAACCACTGTTCTAAATGTTGAAATGTCTCAACCCTAGAGTTCTATTCTGAGACACTATCTATTCCTCTTTCACAAAGCCTCTTTCTTCTCCATCTGTTTTTCTTGTCTATTTGTCAATGCCATGCAGGAAATGTGTAAAACAGGAAAAGAGGAGCAGCTACAAAAAGGCATTAAATCTTACATGTGATGGATAAAAAAAAAACCCTCAAAAAACCCAGCAGAGACAAAGCAGTACGCAGAGCTTTGCTGCTGCAAAGTTTTAGAAATTCTCTATCCAGTGGCCTCTGGGACCGTCCGGGGGGCTGAAACAGCCTCCACATGTTCCTGTGTGGTACAGTTTGTTCCACTGAAAACCACTTTTAGTGAGCTAACAATGAAACCCTAACAATTTTCATAATTAAATAGATTTGTTTGGACATCTTGCTTCCATTTGTTCGAATATTAAAAAGTATAATACGGGTTGTGACTGTTGTTCGATAAACACAAAACACATCCAAGTTTGAAATTTTTTTTAATAAAATCTGACTGAATAAATGAATCCCTGACGTAATAGCAAATTACAGCCAGAGCTTTTGCACTCATGGAAATGCTTTGATGAGTTTTTTTTTGGGAGAGCCATAAATCACAAACGTGTGACCTTGCCAGAGGGTTAATCACAACCTCTTGTCCAATGTGGAGCAAAGGCTAATGGGCTGGTTTTCTGCTCGTTGCCTTTTTCATTGTGAAAGACTACACTTCTGCCCTTGTTGAGGGCACCGCTTTTGTGTTCAGTAAATCAACATGTCGCCTCTGATGTGACTGCTTTCATAGTTAAAAGTTCACCGCTTACATGACCTTTATGTGAGCCGATGTTGCTTCAACCTACACGAGGCTGTTGTTGTTTGTGTGTATCTTTTTGGCTTCAGGGCAGTCGGAAAAGATGCTTTCCAGCTGCAATAACAACAACAAATAAGCCCTGAACTCTCCCCTTTCACCCTCTTTAGAACAGAGAAAGAGGAAAATAGCCAGATTACTTCGTGTCAAACTTCGTCTGGCCAAAAGCTAAAAAAGGAAGAGATTTGATAGACTATGCACAGAGACAGAGTGTAAAATTATAAGTAAATCCTTGGCAGGTTGAATCCACCTCTACTACATGCTTCCTTCTTACTGCATGATCACACCCCAAATCACAGACCTCCCAGAATGTGGTGAACCTAAGTTGTGTAAAAAAGACACTATAAAGCAACAAAGGCCAAGATAGCTTGACTGTTATCCTCAAGTATGCATCATTACCAAATTAATAATAAAGTATGTTTCAGTCATTCATCCATTTATTCAAAATGTACATAAAACAGGGCTGTATGTGAAACCGCTTGTTATAAAATGAACTGACGTGGTTGATATGAGGCATGCAGACTTTAGCATGCAACAAAAACTAAGGAAAAAACTGAAAAAAAACCTAATTTTTTACTGATTCTGTAAAAATCGAGGATACCAATGGATTGCATGATGTGAAATGCAGCAGTTGCTAGAATAGTTGTGGAAACAGCAGATGGCAACCCCCCCTCACATTAGTAGTAGATCAAAAAGTGCTACACTTCCAATGAAACAGAAGGTGGTGACATGCATGTCGCTTTCAACACAAGTCTGAACTGCTGCAGTCACATTAACGCACGGACGGGCGCAGTCGAGATCTGAAATACGATCAACGATTCAGAGAGAATCAGATCGCTTTATTAATAGATCAGTGAAGACTACCTCCAAACTTTGCTCTTCTAGCTGTAGTCTTTTTCACATCTGAGCTAAATGTATGAGAAAAGAAAAAACAGGACTCTATGAAAACTTGTGATGATAAGTTCTCTTCTGATAAAATAGTGAAAATAGTGTCCTCATGTGAAGTAAGAGATTGTTTTTCTAGAGTTGGTCACTACTTTGCTGTTACTGTTATGAAACATTCAATAAACTTCGATATACAACTCACAAAACAAAACTTTGACATTTTCTGTAAATTTCACCCAAAAGTGTCACAGATCCCCAAGATATGACGCTTTTCCCCTCTTTGTGTTCCCCTTTCCCGTTCGTGTATTGTGCTGTCGTCCCGTGGTGTGTACAGGAGGTTAGTCGGCACGGTTGAAGTGAATCAAGCTCATTACACCTTGCCTGCTTATATACTCCAGGCTGTTCTCCATTCAATGTAGTATACTGGCTGCTTATACAGTTAGCTCAGTTTCCCGGTCCTGTCAGCTAAACCGATTTCCGGCCTGGGAGCCGATGCCGACTCTCAACTGGAACCTGTCTGGCCACTCTTTACTCCATCTGGACGCCATCTCCTCCTTGGGAGGAGGTGAACTGACGAAAGTTAAATATCCCCAACTTTTTGTGAGTAGTGTATAGAAATGTGGTATTTTCTCTGTTTAACACAACCCTTACTTTCACTGAATGGTAATTTGTCATGTTGTAAGAACACTTTGGCTCTATGAGGACTTAAGTGATATACCTCAGTTTACTTCACAGCCCAATCTTACACACAAATGCCAATAATCGCCCACGCCACATGCCTCTCTCTGCACTGTGGAGAAGCACAAGAACATTAACACAGAAGGGACTGATGAGCTATTAAGGGCTAATGCCAAATTGGATCAATTTTGAGGTTCACCATCTGTGTTAAGTTAGTTAGTGTGTTAGTAATTACCTGTTGGTACTTTATGCAAAGTATTGCTGAGGCAAACGAGAATGTTTAGTTTTGCAAGAATTTAGTCTCCAGCCAGGAATTTAATCCCAACCTCCTGGTGGTCATTCCAGTTTATCCTGGGGGTAACCTTAATGCAAGGACTGGCAATCAATCCAGCCACTGGAATAATATTTCAAACCTCTACGGTACTACATTAGGGTGGGAATCATGAATGTCCTCATAGAATAACATGGCATTCACTTTACTGGATCATACTGAGATATTTTTATAAAACGTCAATCAAGCAGAACAAACAAATGTAAGACTAAAGAACATTTCTCTCTTCAACATTAATTTTAAGGACCTCTTCTCCAGAGAATACTTGCCTGCGGTCTGATTCCCATCTGTTTCGAATCTTTATGGACCTGTTGAGGTTTATAGTGATACTGTGATGACAAAGATATCCTGTATTTACCCACTAAAGGATCCTGATTAAGCATAAAGGTGACAAGTTGGGTGTGAAAACAGCTTCATACAGCTCTAACAAGGAATCTGTGGTCTTAAATCACTGTTGTTAACTATTGGATGGGGTCCTAATGAAGGATGTTGACCTCCCCCCCACCTTTGCTCCCACCATATCATATAGTCTTGACAAATTTGAGACCCTCAAATCGCACAGTGTATGTCACTTTGTCCATAGAGGACCCTTGCAAGATACATGACCAGTCAAACGTTTGGACACATTTCCCCATTAAATCTAATACTGTAGGAAAGTTTGTCCAAACTTTGACTGCTCTTGTACATATAGGCTGGGTTTGGGTTGAAATCGGTAGCTTAGGGCACATTCACACTGCTGCTGTTTGGTCTGCTTTAAACAAACCCTGGTCCACTTCCTATGCTAGTACGGCTTGTTTGAAGTGTGAACATGGATTTTCACTTGCAAGTGAACCCTGGTGCATTTTTACTTGCAGTGTGAAAGCAAAAGAGTCTATCCAGGGAACCAAAGAGAAGGCGTGACGTAGTGAAACATACTGGATATCTCGCTGCCTCTCCTGCTGCTCATACTGGACTGATTCTCATGAAAGGCACAGCAGGTTTGAACGCGAAAGTAAAAGGAGAAACCTCAAGACTGCATTTATTCATAGTCACTCCATTGTTTACTTGCAGCAAACGAGTTGTCTTTGGTCACGGCCAATCAACGAGCCAGATTTTCTCCTTCTTTCTTCTTGGTAAGTGGTCGTTTCAGGGAATATTGCCCCCACCGATCAGATGTAACTGCGTGATGTTGTCCAGGTGGTCTACTCCGCTTGAGTAAAGTGCAGTGTGAAAGCAAACCAAACCAAAGGAAAGTGCAAAATATCGTAATTCCCACCCAATTGAACCGGGTTCCCCAGACTATCCTGGTGTGAATGCACCCTTAATCTCATCCAACTGAACATAATCCTTAAGAGTATGTCTTACACCTTAAATATTGTCCATTTTATTTAAACAAATTTAATAAAACTCTTAGTTTTCCGTGGGACTGGGCATGGTTATTAACCTTAAAATATTTGCTAGACGATGTGAAACCATCTGTTTCAAATCGGCTTTGTGATATTCCACGTCCTCTCCCACAGGAAAGGGAGAGCATATGCTCACAGAGGACGCATGACCAGGTTTATCTCTTCCTTGTAGGACCATGCAGAAATCATGTCAAAAGGTGTTGCAACTCTGTGATCCAAATAATCCCTAAAGGAGAAGTGATTTTTGGAGTCAATGATTTGTGTTATGTACCCCTTCTTTTCGTGTTTAATGCTAATATCAAACTAGCAACTTGACCAAAGGAAAGAAGTTTTAAAGTATGCCCATTTTCAGACTTATAGATGTTTAACTTTTTTTAATGTTATTAATATGCAGTATAAACCAGAGCTTGGGACAGTATAGGGTAAAAACTGCAGAGGCAAAAATCAGAGGTTGGTGGGAAAACAGGGAAAAGCAAAGAGCAAAAGATGACGAGCAATTATGGGAAATAAGAGATGAGGAATGAGGAGAAAAAAAAGTTGGGAAAATACAGAGAAGTCCGAGTGGACAAGTATGGCGAAAAGAACAGAGGAAGGACTGAAAGAGAGGATTGAGAGAGGAAAAGGAAGGGAATGAAAGATGGACAAGTATGCACATGAAGACGCGTTTCTTCTGCAGATTAGCAGTAGCTGCAACCCAATACTTTAATATGCTGCTCGACCCCGACAGGCCTGGACTGGAAGTGTGTGTTTGAGTGTGTGTCAGCAGTGTGTAGTTCTTTGAGCAACAGTGACAAACTCTTATCAACCCTAATCTGGTCTAAGGGGCTACTCATTCCTCAAAGTCTCAGTGTCTGTTGTCCAGTGTCGGTGCAGAAGAAAGACTGCTAACAAGTACAACAAAAAAATGCCCGCCAGATGGTTATGCAGATGTGCTGATAAGGAAGTTAAATTAGATCAATTTAAAAAAAATAAAAAAAAGCAGCTTTGTTGGCCGGCTTGGTTACCCTGAGACAAACTAAGCAGAATCTAGCTCCAAAGTGATAACGCCATAAATCAACAATTTTTACAGATGGGTGTTTTGAAGGCTTCCTTGCATATTTGCTTTAATTTAAACCAAACACATCTGCATCAGAAGTCTGTCTACTTCTGCAATATCTTGTTTTTCTTCTTTGCAGTCTCTTTCCTTTCTTAAATCACCCTCGAGCCAGAGTAGAAATTTATTTTCGACAGGGTAATACCCATGGAAAATCTGGCCACGCACACATGTGCGCTGATAAAGTTGGTTGTGTTGAATTAAGAACACATTGTCTATTTTGACTTTGAAGGAGCTTTCCTATTAATCTGGTGCCTAATAATATATGTGCAAAGTTGGGCTCCAACTAATGCTACTGATTTATTTTTTAAGTAATCAATTAGTAGTTTTGTCTATACGATGTCAGTTACCCAGAGCCATTGTTTAGCTTGCAGGTTTATTGCTATGACCAGCTGTGCATGCTGGATGTCTAGTATCTGTAATAATCGGAAACCAGCGAACGCTTGGAGGTTTTTCTTCAGAGATCGGTCAAATAGTTAAATAGTTGTTTTAGTGACAGTTTCAAAACCAGCTTGAAATCTTAAACGTTTGAAACTTAAAAACCCCATTAAGGCTCAAATCAATGTGTGATTGTATCGTCTAAGTCAGGGGTGTCGAACTTGTTTTAGTCCAGGGGCCACAATCAGCATGATTTGATCTAAAGTGGGCCAGACCAGTAAAATAACAGCATAATAATCTAAAACAAATGCTTCAGTAAAGCTAAAATGTCCCATAAAATGGAAATATAATCAAAAAGTACTTTTTAGGTACTAGTCATCTGTCAAGACTGCATTGGTTGACTACTTCCTGTTTGAAGCTAGGCTATGTCAGGGTGGGATTGCTCAGCATCTCAACAAACCTTAAATCGCTTTTATCTTTCAGCATTGGACTTGGGAGTGTCCAAAAATATTAGCTACTGTCAGTGTTCTTCTCTTGCATTTTGACTTGTCACTAACCTTTAAAACTTCCACTTTTTTAAATGTAAAAATACATGTACATGTTCGGGACAGCCTCAGTTGTCAGATTATGAGGCTAAAATGATGTATAATGAACGTATCAAGTTTACTTCTAGAAATGACAACAGTGGCCAAGTATTTTCTCATCTGCATATCATTCTCTCACGTCTCGGCTTTCAGGAGAAAAAATATTATCATCGAAACAAACACAACAGAAACTATTTACATATTTACACTTTTTCCTCTGGTGTTTTTTTTTTTGCTAACGAACTCCTAATCAGTTAGATTTATTGGGATTTTTCAATGTAAGCAATCTTATTGGTTGAAAGTTTGACAGGAAGCGGTTTCATCATAATTTCCTGGTTAAAATAGACGTCTCTTATCAACATAGTAGTGATAGTGATCTTTTTCTTATTACGGAAATGGGATAAATAATGGTGTTACCATGGATCCCTCATTGTGGATTTACCATATAGTCTTTGAATAAACACTACGTTTTTCAGGTGGATTGTAAACTCCCTGGAGAAGATATATTTTCCTGGAAAATGTCTGTAGATCACCTAAAAGGTGAGCTACCCATCACAATTCACCCCACAGAGTTCCACAATACGGTTCCTGAGAAATTGTTAATATAAGTGATCAAAGCGCTAATTATCTTTCAGTTTTAAGGGTCAATGACCCCCACCCACATATGAATTCAGGCATTAAGATTTCTCACCATCAGAAATGTACTCATTTATTAATTCATTTTAATGAATAAACACATAAATGTTGAGGATTTTTAATTTCTTTTTATCAAAATGGACCAAAATGTGAAACAAGGCTTAAACATTTAGCTTCAGCAAAATGAAGAAAAAGCACTTTTCTAGCTGGAGGGGGGACTTTAAAATCTGTACACAAGTACATCTGTTTGTTTTCTGCTCATTTAACGTGACTCAGAAATTTCATGTAAAATCTAACATGTACTTCATTGCTCCAGACAGACACATGGATTTCATATAAGTATCCTCAACTGTGCGTGTGTTTGGGCATCTGACTGTGATTTACCTTCTTTCCAACCAAGCAGGACTCGTTCTGCAGAGTCTTATCGCTACAAAGCAGCACGATTTTATGGCAGGTAATGCCCCAGTGGCCCGCTGGATACCAGCCGCTGATAACTGACCTGTTTACTGTGGGAGTTTCCTGCCAGACAAATGCTCCGCGCACTTCAGGAAGGAGTTGAATTTACACGGATAAAAACAGAAACTAGCATCGCCCTTTACGGCTTTTCCAATTCAGGTTTGCCGGGTTATTAACCTGATTAGTTATCAGTTTCACAAACAGGTCATGACTCCATGTTTATACACAACAAAGTGCTTTACAGTTCTTGCTTTGTACAGTATTTGCACGTACTCTCCTGTTGGAGTTTTTCTGTCTGTTTCTCTCTGCAGAAAACAAAGCAAACGGTGTAGACTGCTTTCATTCTCTCCTTCTCCCTTCACTTTCTCTTTCCTTCTGTTCGTCAGTCTTAATCTCTTTCACAACACAAGTTTTCTCCTGAAGGCACAAACAGCATTAAACTAGGCCACGGGCGGGGACGGAGACTTCGGTCTTCTATGACTTTGAATCTTAAGTGTTTATAAAGTTTTGTTCCGCTAAGCAAACAGCATTACGCCTGCATGGATACCTGGATGACTGGCAGTGTTTTATTAGGTGTGGTTCAAAAGTCCATTTCAATTTCAGATGTTTTTGTTCTGTTGTTTAATGTTTCGTTTTTTTCCCTCCAGATCTAATATCAGACATAGTAATGGTGCAAATGATCTACAACTTGAGTTAATGATTCTAGTCCCCCCCTGTCCTTCAAATTCTGGAGCTGGAAATATTCATAAGTGGAAACATTTCTGACTGTGAATAGATAAGGGCAGAAAAACAAAGCAAACCGCATCTTAGATGGCTGCCTCAGCAGTACTCTGTGCATGTCAACACGATAACTGCCCCTCTATGAAATGGTCATATCTCCCATCTTTTATTGTTTCTAGGACTCTGACCTTGTCAGTTGGTCATTATGTTGGGAGTGATGTTCGAGACTAAACAAAACTTTCCACAGGCCTCTAGTACAGAAAAACAGACTCTAACCCTGCATGCCAGCAGAGGGAAGCTGGCATGTGCATCAGATTGGTGGTAAACACTCATATTTGTATATATTCTGATATTAGTTTGGTGTAATCCAGATTAATGTTTGTTTTCTTAAGGTGAAGTCACTTTCTGTATGTGCACAGTACAGGTGTATGAATATGATCACTATCACCATTTCAAATGTCACGTACAAAGTGGCATGAAATAAGCTTTTTAGTTTGTGGGACACTGTGTTAACCCCATGATGCCTATGACTGCTTCCCGTCTTTCTACATTTTTTTTTTAGATTTATATATTTTGTATATTTATTTGCTATTATTTATTTGTCTATTTTTAAATTATTTATTTATTGTTTCAATTTATTTAATATCTAATTATATTTCATTTTATCCCAGTCTTTTTCTTTTCATCATTTTTTTTTCAACTTTTTAAAACATTAACATCCAATGTGAAGAACTGGCAGAAAATACCCCAGTAAAATACCCTAAAATGTTCCACATTTTGGGCAGATCGATCCAAATATCGATAGTATCGATTCCAAGGCTAGTATCGGTATCGATAGATATCAGCGTGATGAGATCAATAGTTTTCTTGGAGAGGACTTTGGGGGCTAAAAGCAAAAGAATATGAATGAGAGCCAAATGAATAGCAGGTTTAGCTTTTGTTTAGCTAATTTGCATTGTTGACTTTATTTTTATCAAACAATTGTGCAAGACAAAAGGGAATAATGGAGTTATTTCAAAATGTTGTTACATTGTTGATGTTATTTTATATTGTTTACAAACAAATGCTAAGATTTAAATTTTATCTGTTCTGTCGTTCAGTTTGTTAATCAAAACATTTTCTATTTGACAAAAATCTTTATTCTGTATTTCATTATGATCATAATTATGATCAATAATTATTGGCAAAATCATTAAATTTCAAGCAAAAAGTACAAGTATCGATATCGATGATACTTGTCCTGGATTTACTTGGTATCAGATCCATACCAGAATTTACAGTAACACCCAGCCCTACCACATTTTAACTTTAATGGAGTCAGATAACAACATGACCATCAAGTATATTGATGACATCATTCTTGTCATGACATTTTTCATGCTTGGGAAGTTTGTGGCTCAGCATCGACACACATCATTTCTCCAGAATAGCAGATATGGAACCACAGTCACCGTACATGTTGAGACATGTCTGCAGCTTGATCCTGATGTCCACTGCATGCTTCAGGCATCAAGTGACACCTTTGCCTCTTTCCCACCAGCCCCTGGTCAGCTCTGCCTTCATTCAGCCGACACCACACTGCCCCGGTTTCGGTTGTTCCGATTACAATAGAAGGCAATAGCGACCGTCTTCGGTGTGGGTGAGGCCGTCATAGCGAGGTTTTGTGAAGTCATGTTTGCGACAAATAGTGACAAATTGCGACAAATAGACAAATAATGGCCAATAGTGGCCTGCAATCTGCACATTTCACCATTTTCGGCCCCCATTCGGCTCCTTCGGAACCTCAACGTAGTAGGTGAACACAAACAAATCAGGCGGTGTGGTGCTGGGATGAGCTGACTAGGTGCTGGTGTGAAAGGGGCACTTGTGAGCAGAGAAACCAAGGCTAGCCTCCTCTAAAAGTACAATCTAGTGAAGTCAGCAGTCAGAGATCCAGTCAGTAGTCTCCTGGTCCAAATCACAAACACCTTTATTAAAAGATCAGATGGATAAACTCTGCTAAGACTGTGTTTCAGAAGCAGCTGTGAGCTCCAGACTTTTGTATTGAAAACAGAGAAGGATTTCTGGATGTGCTAATGTATGAATGTGGGATTCAGATCCAAGAGTGTAGTTTGACTTTTCTGAACTCGTCATGGATGAAATTGTTTGATCAAAAAAAGTCGATTGACTCAAGATTTGGATTGAAGCAAAGTTTCACTCTTCATGGAGCAAACAAGACCCAACCAGGATTAGCTTCTTCGGGTGTAACCGTTACTGCATCTTAAAGGCATTCGGTTTTATTTTTCATCTACACGTTGACATGATATTTTTCTTTGGTTTGCTAAGTTTTGTTGTAACACAGACAAGCGAAAAGAAAGACGCCCTGATTCACCAGATGATTGTTGTCCGGTGGCTCAAACCCATCTGCTGCTATATGGCAGGTCAAAACAAGCCCTCCAAAAACCACAGCTTTTTTTAAAAATACCGGGGAGGGGGAAAAACCTGAAAAATATTTAGAAGCACATTTGTTGAGCCTTTCCAAGGTTGCAAGGTGGCGAGCCTCAAACTCACCCTGTTTAGCCTCTCAAGCAGGCCCATTTATCAAACGTACAGAGCGATTCCTGCTTACATTGTGATGACTTCATCTGTCTTCTATCTCACAGCCTGTTTATGCCAATTTTTCCATTTTAGTTTTCATGCTGACTGCAGAAAAATCCAGACTGTGACCCGGGAAGTCTGTGCACATCTGGGGAACTTCTATAAATGAGTAATGATAATAAAAAAAAGAGAAATTAATAACAGGCTGAGGCAGTGAATCAGCGTGGTCAAGTGATAAAATTAGGCATGTACACAAGAATTTAAGGACACACAGAGGCTCCTCCTGTGGCTGGAAGCGGACTGTAGGGACTTTATTTTTCCCCAGGAGGAAACTTAATAAAACCTAATCAACAAAAACGTCGTTGATTGCGGCAATGAAAGCGTGACGCCCTCGGTCGCTACCGAAATGCCACATTTTCAAGCTTGCAACAAAGCCTGCAGTATGTTTTAAAATAAATTTAGATAGGGTTGGGCCTGCTTGTACCAGCGAGATGCTGTTGAGTTTTAAACTGACGTTAGGAGCCGGAGAAAGAAAGTGGACCAGCTGTAACAGTGTTTGGACTGTAAATGTTCCATGCACAAATATGTGCACATGCTGGGGGGGGGGCTTGCACGGCCTGGCACAGATGTTTTACGTCCTTATACGGCTTTATTAGAGAAAATGAGGTAAATCAAGAAACTCACACTTGCTTTATGTCACCGTGTCATTTTGTGGAAGGCGTTGCTGATCAACGAGATAAAGATCAAAGAGTGAAAAGCTAAATGAAACACTGATGGGGAGGAAGGAATCTCAAAACCAGCTGAATGAGGGCGCCTGGCAGAAAAACAGCGGCTCAGTGCGACTCTGCCAAAGCAATATAAAGAATAGAAATGGGTCACTTTTAAAATATTTAGCCAGAAACGAGCCCCAGACAAAAGCCGAGCACGTGCTGCAGGAACGCAGACTGTAAGCTTCATTAAGGAGATTTTAAATATCTTAAGAATGTGATGCGCATATGTGACATTAAACAGTCGCTCATCTGTGGGAATACATGTGTTTTGCGGAAATTCCCCAAAGATGAGTCTGGAATTGAGCATTTAATACGTGTGTCGTGACAGCACAGAAGCCGCTTGTCTCTTGTTTTTAATGCTAAAGAAACGCAACAGAACTGGAGCATCAGAGCGAAGGGGTCGGGAAGTAAAAGACGGAGAGATTTCAGGCGGTTGCTGGACAGGAACTTGGCCTGAGGGATGAATGGGGGGGGAGAGGAGGGTGGTCGACGCCAGACACAGAGGTCTTTTGTGTTTGTCTATCAGCTGGAAATCACTAACATCACCGCAGCCCACCACCCCACCCTTAATGTGTGTGCGTGTGTGCATAAACAGCGTGTCAGTGACTGACATTTGCTTTTCAATAGCCGACTGTGGCGCAGAATAAGATAAGAAAGTGCTGCTCCGAGGCCAACTTGTTTCTTTGGAATGAAACAAACCAAAAGTTCCCCATTCTAAAGAAAGAAAACATGTTGCTACGGTTACGTCACGCTGCTTAACATGTTTTGGCCATTATCTCAGCATGAGATAACCTTCTTTTGATGACTTATAGGGTATTTAAAAATACATGAGAAGAGTGTTCCCGTGGGAGGCTAAATTTAAGCCTGACTAAAGAAAAAAATCAACCTTGAAAAACAAAAGCAATTTTTTTTAATGTCCTTGTTATGGTATTATTGATGTTTGATTATTAAATATTTGGTTAGAGTGAATTTTAAAAGCATTTAAGGCCTCACACCTGACTCCAGAATACTTTGGTATAGAGAGAACTTCATGTCTGCAAGGTGTCAAGATCAAATGATCATTCCTCCACCACCGTGCTTGATGGTTGGTTTGAGGTGATTGTGCTGATGTGCTGTTTGGTTTTCACCGAACATGGTGCAGTGCATTATGGCGTTTCCACTTTACTCTTATTTGCTCAAAGGACATTGTTGCACAAGTGATGTTGTTTGTTTAGATGCAACTTTAACCTTTTAAATCTGAGGTCTCCAAACTGGGGGCCCAAATATATATATATTTTTAAGGCAAGCCTGAAACTTTTGGATTTGTTCTATGTGCCATGTTAATTTATTCTTCACCAGTAACACATATGCTGATATTTATACATCTTAACAAATCTCACAAGTGTTTCCTTTACCATGACTCCAAAACTATTCAAATAGACCTGGTGGTTGCAGATATACTCATTTCCTTATGGCCTAGCCGTTTTCAAGCAGAGGCCTTCAAAAAAATAAAAAAATAGGGTCAAAGATCTTAGCTGTGAGCTTTTTAGAGAGAAGATTTCCTCTTCTTTCTCCTGCTACCACTTCCAAATCAGCCAAACTTTAATATTTAACAAAATGAGGCCTGTACAGTCTGAGATGTGCCTTTTGGAACAAAACATGCAACAAAAGCTTCTATAAGATCGTTGCTGATGTCTTTCCTCCTTCGGCATTGTTTTAACACACCTGAATGTGGCAGACACACTCCAATATATCATTCATATACATTTGAAATTTGGTAAACTATCTTCTTATTTTTTCATGTCCTGATGAATAAATCCATAGAGTTGATGCAGGCTGCACGTCTTTTTCCCAAATGTATTAAACCTGCTCCACTAAGCACATCCAGACGTATACGAGGCTGCAGGAGAGGAAGAAGTTAATTTAAAAAAAGCCTTTCAGCACCAATTTAAATCCCCTGCTTTGTGGAGCACCAAGGTCTTTTTATGTGACAGACATGACAAGCAAAAGGAGAGTCCAGTCAGATTCTTGCTGAGCGAGGTCAAAATAAGATAAGAGCCAGCTCAGACACAGAGAGGATGAGACATATCTGCTGTTTGATTCATGAATGAAATTACAAAAAACAACAACAAAAAAACACAGGGTGGCAGAAAACAGGCCCTCGAGTGAATTTTTGCCCATCAAAGTGCTTCCAATGGTCACAAAACTCAAAGTGCATGATTCATCACCAGGGAGTGATGCAACGCAGCACAGCGTGGCGCACTGCTTTTTTAAGATTAAAACTTTGAGTCCTGCAGCTCGTCTGTCTACACCCAGACTCGTGATGTCAAAACAGCTGTTTTGCATCAGTGGTCAAAAGGCAAATATTTGCTGTGACATCACTGCTGTGGGAAGGAGTAGATTTAGAGATACAGCATGAACAATACACACACAAAGAGAGAGACCGGAGCAGCTATGCTTCCAGTTCTTGATTAGAAGTAACGCACAGGAGCACGGCTGGTCACATAAACTGCACGTTCCTCGTCAGGAGAGCCGTCATGAAAGTGGATCTGCTGACAAATTTGGAGGAATGGAGTTTGAGCTGCCAATTCTTCTCCTGTTATGACAGCTATCAGCAACTTGTTAGTGTCCATGAAAAACCGGCTGATAAGAAGTCTTATTATTTTTTTCAGATGGCAGAAGAATCTGACCTCATGACATGTAGTATTTGTTCAATCATTGTTACAGATTGAGCAGAGTGATTTAAAAAACCCCATTTCAGCACGTTTTAGGATAGAAACCTGGAGTTTCCTTATTTTAAGTTGTAGTCTGAATATACTGAACAATCACTTTTTAAGGAAGCTATGGCTGTCTGGAAGTAAACGTGTTATACAGAGAGCAAATGATGAAGAACATTTAATACAACCTCAAAATCATCAATTATCCTCTACTGGTGATTTACAGGAGTATGCAAGTCTTAAAATAGACTTGATTTCTTTATACAGTGGAGAGGCAAGGAAACAAGAAACAGGTCCAGTATTTTTTGAAATATGCTAATATGAATAGAAATATAGAATATAAGAACAAGTGGTACCATTTGAATAAGCTTTAAACTCCATATTTAGTATGAGCATCATTCTTCAACAAAGTCCGAACCATCTTTCTTGTAATTCTTTAATAGTCATGAAGAAGAGTTCTCGGACTTATTGAAGGGTTTTCCAAAGCTCTTCTTTAGATGTTGGCTCTGTTTTCTGTCAAAATGATCCCACACTGCTTCAATAATGCTGAGGTCCAGGCCCTGGAGAGGATTCACCACTCCCCACTGATGTTCAGTTCAGTTCTTTTGTTATTTGACATGCCTCGGCCTTTTCTCCATGTTCCCCTTCGTTAAGAATGGATTCTGATGAGGTTTCAAAAGTTCCTGTGTTGGATTTCTTTCTTACAGTCTGAGTAAAGCAGAAATAAATACGCACCCTAGTTTGTAACTGCTGTAGATAGTAGGGTTGTTTTTTTTTTTTTGGGGCCTTCCACTTGTCCAATCTCCCCAAATCGTTTAGCAATGCCCTGCACATCACATCGAGACTTGCAGGTTTTTTATGAAATTCTTGAAGAAGCTGCCCTCATTCTCTGTCTTTGAAAAATCTGATCTATGTACTTATTTTAATGTAATTCA
>JBBBVU010000005.1:20708199-20726313 GCA_037177055.1 Atherinosoma microstoma
TATCTATCTATCTATCTATCTATCTATTTATCTATCTATCTATCTATCTATCTATTTCTAGTATGTGTAACTAAGGTTACACATACTAGAAATCTACAATACAAGACTGGTGCTAGCTATCTTGTTTAGCTTGGAAAGAAAGCGGATAAAAATTCTTCCCACAAAATGTTGTCTCTCTTCGCAGTCGTGAATGCAAAACTTTTAAGCTTTTAAGAAAGTAACGTTACCTATGCTGTAGCTAATACTGTAGTTTCACTGTAGATGGGGTAGGTATTTTATGACGTTACAGAAAGTATCCCACTTTGCGAAGCTAATAGCTTGTTTTCTACTTCAGTCATTCAACTTCCTGGCACAACGTATTGTCACTTTTCACAGTCCACAGCAAATTTTTTTTAATCTTTTTTAAATGTATTTAAAGGGGAATTCATTAGAGTGGAAAAAAAGAAAAATATACAGGATTTTATGCACTGACCAGAGATTATGGGAATGAATAATGGCCACGTTTACATGAGTTTTAATTCCCCTTTAATTCGGAATAAAAGTTAATTCCGCTTTAACGAGATGAAAAATGACCATGTAAACACCTAATTCCGAATGAAAATGACAATTCAGAATTAAGCTTAATTTCTGAAGTAGGTGGCTGGTTTATTCTGCTTTTAATTCCGAATTAAATAATTCCTCTATCATGTAAACCTTCATTCCGCTTTAAGATAATTCCAGTCGTTCTGCTCATGCTCGTTCCCTTGTCCTGTTGTCATGACGACCATATTCCGTACTAGCCGCTCGAAGCAAGCGTTGGAATCGAGCCGAGTCCGTGCACGTGAAAGTGAAGTAGTATGCTAGAGACTAGCTGCTGCTTCAAAACTAGAATCAAAATCAAGCAAAAATAGTTCTTATTATGTGGAAGCAGAGTTTGTTTTCTTCTGGTAGACGTAAGTACGTCACTTCCACCCCCTATCCAATCAGAAGCCTTCCCAATCCCCAGATCTAAAGCTTAATTCGGAATTACTATTTCCATGTAAACCTGAAGGAGAACATTTTAATTCTGAATAATTAATTCCGAATTAAAAAACATCATGTTACTGTAGCCAATAACTTTCTGGTTGACTCGCATGAACACAGACACGTAGAAATAACCTGTTTACGTGGATCATTCTAGATTTAGTTATAAGGCATTAAAGACACTAGAAACATATGACAAGCCAAACAAATAATAATATGAATAAAATTTAACGGGTTGCCCCAAACACAAACCTGGTACCCTGTATAGGCCAAACAATAAAAACCTAAGCATCTATCAAAAAAAATATGGTAACTGTGGCTTGCTGTATTTACACAACATATTGCTTCACTTATATGTATGTGGAACAAGAATGTTAAATGCCTTTGTGAAAAAGAAAAATGTCTTCTCCCATCCATCTTTAACCGTTTCTGTGTTATTCAATAACATTGTACAGCCATAAATGCTTGCACTGCTGTAGGTCATCATGTAAGTTCTGTTAGGCTCTGCAAAGAAGCATACACTAAACGTTATTCTTTCCTTTAATGCACAGAAAGAAGTAAGGAGCTAGCTGGGGAATGTTGCGCAATCACCAAGTCATTAGGCAATCCAGTGAAGCCGATCATGTGGGTGGCAATACTGAAAACGCCATTGAGAAAAATAATGAAGAACTTCCACCAGCTCTTATGTATTAGTGGCAGCCAGCTCGCCCATGGCAAAAAATCTGTTCCAGGCTTAAATAAAGACATACAGGATTGTAGGCTCCATCAGACACTTGGTCTGCTTTTTAAGTGCTTAAGATATATTACCTTGCACCATGCAAATCATACTGCTGATCTACTGCCGTTCTGTACTCATTTCACAACTTTCAGCAGCTCTAATGGCTGTGCACAAGACTTCTATCTCAGACAAAGTTTCAGACATTGCTTTAAAGTTGCCTGATGCATAAAAGAAAAAGAAACTCTGGGGATGGACTCTGCTTCTTCAAAGGCAATTAGTTGAAGCTCTGATTGCTGCATAACATATTCATCATAGTAAAACTGTGTATTTGCTATCCAGCCTCAGTTAAATGTCAGATAATCTTTTGAGAATTTCGCCCCAGTTGAAAATCTGGATCGCGAGTCCTTTCACTGAAGCATTTTATAAGAAAAGAGACGGCGCCTATTCGGTCTGCCAGCTTGACCTAACCACCATCCTGGCTCAACAATTCCTGTTTTAAAACCTTAATCTAATGACAAAGAGCTCATTGTTGTTTTTAAAAATCAGCTTGTAGATATTACTAATAGCAGATGTATCTCTTAACCCAAACAGTGCAACCACAATGATAGGTTCAAACGGCAAAAGCTTTTTTCACTGTGTTTTTTCACATGATAAGACATCAAGTACAAAATGCTGAAAGGGAAACTTAGTGGATTTGGATTAGCTAATGCATGTGTCTGCATCTGAATATGTGAATGTTTACAAGAGGGTAATTGGATGTAAACATGTTTGGATATTTCTCAACAGCGAATGCCTTCATTTTCCTGTGTTCTCCAATTGTACTGGGAGAAAACTAGACATTCCTGTTACCGTCCACTGAGGACCACAGGGGCATGGAGCAGCACACTCTGATTATATCATACAAGTAGAGCACAGAAGCAAGGCGTAGAGGAGATAGAAGTACAGAAAAAAACAGGATGAAGCAGAGGATTGGGAGAGAATGTTGAGATTAAGCGTCATTTCTGTCACTGCGATGTAAACGAGCAAAAATCTGCGAAAGGATAAAGAGTAGAAACTGGTTTCAACCATCGGTATATGCAATATGTACAATTTTTATTTATTTATTTTTTTCCTAGTGAAAAATGGAAAAGGGACACCATGCAAAAGTCTGGGAACCCTAAGAATCTCAAATCACTACTCTCGAGGTCTGAGATCTTTTCAAAATTGTGAAGGCTGTAGCTCGTTCACAGTAATAATCTGGAAATACCAAGAAGCAGATTGTTTTTCTGAACAGGTGCCCAACACTAAACAACTTCAAATGACTGATGTCCAAATGGCAGAAGAAGAAACACACAACACACGACCTTAAAGAGGCATGATCTGAAAGTCCCAAACCACCAAATATCCATAGCTAAACTTAAGAAGATCAGAGCGTGCAAAACAGAAGGAAGTTGGGTTTCTACTCTCTAGCAAAGCAAATTTGAAGCAATCTGTTGAAAAAGAGAGAAAAAAAACTCAAAGAAATAGAAAAAGAAACATGAATCCTGCTTCAAACTAGTGGGACAGTATTATATTAGCTAAGTCACCGTGGTTGTAAGTCAGTAAATGATATGCTGTTTGAAACAAAAACAAACCTCGACTGGAGAAAGCTCTTCTTCAGGAATTACTTTTATCTGACATATTTATGAGTTTACTGGAGGGATAAATAAACAGCTGGTGATTCATGTCATTTTAAAACTCAGATAAGATTAGAAAACTCTATCTATATCCCCGAAGTACGTATCCAGTCTTCTTTGAAACAGACAGAAACCACTCCAGACAAGCACATAAATGTTTTGGTTCGTCATTTTACATTAATCCTTCCTTATTAACATCTTCTAAAGAAAATCCTAAACAGTCATCGAAACTGGCTTAAGACTTTAAACTGGTTTTGCCTTAACTGGCAGCAAAAAGCATTTGCTAGCTATGTTGTATTACTGAGGGTTATCCTTGAAAGAACTGTTTCTTATCATCTTGTTTGCTTTTTTGACTTTATTAAAAACTGAAAACGTGTCTTGTTTAAGATGTAAACTAAAGATATTACCTTAAAATTGTTGCTTTTCCTAACTCAGTTTACATTTACAGTTTTTCACATTATCAATAATTACGAACTTTTACACGTCACCATTGACTGACGGCTATATCTCTGCAACCAAAGTCTACTTAAATACTTAAAGCGTCAGACACTGTTGATTTCTGTGATATCATCTGTAAATATCAATGTGTTCTAAAAGTCCCCCCACTTGGGGGACCTCAGGTTTTAAAAGGTTAAAGACAAAATGTAAAGAGAGTAGCTTTCACGCACGTGTGTGGTGGCAGAAGGAAATGAGTGGGTTGAAGATATACGGCTATAAGTGTCCAGACGCTGAGCCTGAGTGGGAAAAGTCCTTATGGCTATGTCTGCAAGTAGATGACTTATATCATTGGAACGAGTCTGTGGGCTTATGAAAGAAGGTTTATGCGTGGGTGTCTGAGAAGCAACTGGGGACTCTTGAGCCAGCTTCCTTTAGTCACTGGTATTTTCATGCTGATTCAGCGTATGCACCGAGGCGAGTCTGACCTTGTGTATCATGTGTATCAATTGCAGTCTGTTTACTGTGACTTATTGGTTTTAATCTGTGTATGTCTGTTTCTATGTACGAGCAGTTCAGCAGCCATGTGACTGCCAACTTTAGACTTTTAAAGCCCCACATCATATATGCATGAGCAGCTGATAACAGTGAGGCTTTTGAGTGCAAAAAAACACTTTATTCGAGAGCAAAAGAAGATATGAATTCCTCTCTGTGAAAAAACAAAGGCTGTAAAATCACCACCTGTCTGAACACATTTTGCCAGTCGTTTCCAAGTAAAACCAGGTGTTTATAAAGCCAAACTCAGCTGCAACAGATGGAGAGGTTGCCTGAGGCTCAGAGTGTTTTACCACACATTATGCTCACTGGGCACTTTTGACCCAAGCTACTTAGATCCCCCTCCCCAGGAACATACAGTATCAAAAGTACTTTGGAATTAACTATTGCATTGGGGCTCTTGTCTCTGTACATTGCTGGAAAAAAGGCCAAGATCCATGATCAGATGGTCCTGGTAATGCGATTCTGATTCTCTATTGTTAATGAATATAGCTGGATTCAGAATTACAAGATGACCGTGTGAGTGCTGTTTGCATAACACAATGGATAAAATATTAAAAACATTGATTACAGCTACCAACCAGATAAAAAAAGATACTTAAGAGCTGTTGCATAAGGGATGAAAAGGGTGAAGCACAGCAAAACAAAACAAAAATACAACTTTATCTGGTCCTTCAATCCTTTTGATTACTTCTATAAAACACCGCATGCATGCAATGGTGGCGTGGTTTCAAGATTAATGCTGAGTCATTAATTCAGTAAACCAAAGTTAAGATGTTCGATAAGGACGTGACAGACACAAATGTGAAACAGTAAGTCATCTGAGACTTACTGTTGCCCGTAAGAGGACACCTACGTTCGTTCCAACAGCATTTGATTGACGTCTGGAGGATTTACAGAGATAAGTTTTATAGATTTCTGCTGAGAGTTCAAGCAGGTTTAATCCAAACATTGCATGCAAACACACGTACACAGATGCAGCTAGAGGTGTGTGTGTGTGTGTGTGTGTGTGTGTGTGTGTGTGTGTGTGTGTGTGTACAAATCTACATTTGTCCTGACATGTGCCTAAAACACCCAGAGCTACAAAACACTATGAAGAACCCTCATTAAAAACAAGTTTGAACGTATAAATATAAACCGTAGCCAAAAAAGATTCAGAGGTGTTTATACTCCAGCTGTAATAAAAAGGAATACAGCTCCAAAGGTGGGCTGTTCTATCAATTATTGATTGGTTTTATGATATGTAGTTGGATTCCTGATCACTTGTTGACAGATTGACCAACTGGCTGTTTATTCCATCCATCCATTTTCCTTAGTTATCTGAGGTTTAATTGCAAAGGCAACATGTTGAGAGCTGAGACCCGGACCTCCCGTTCCCCACTTTTGCCCCTTTCACACTAGCACCTAGTCAGCCCAGCCCAGCACCACACCGCCTGATTTGTTTGTGTTGACATTACAATTTTCCCAGGGCGAGTCGATACACTTTTAGCATCTACTCCATCGAGGTTCTGAAGGAAAATGGTGACGTGTGCAGATTGCAGGCTGCTATTGGCCAGAATCTGACTTCATGGGATGACTCATTAGTGCGACTCCGGACCACGCCAAAAACAAAACCCAAAGCCGAGACCAGAGAAAACATTAGCAGCAGGAGAAGCAGAGAAAGAAGAGATAAAATCTCGAAAACCAACACCGTGGTCATATACAGAAGTGAGGACGTTTCTTAGCTTGCTAGCGGTGTGCGCGTGTGTCACGAACAAATGACTTCATGAAACCTCGCTATGAAGACCCCGCCCACACTGAGGATGGCCGCGACTGTAATGGGAACAGACGAAACCGGGGTAGTGTGGTGTCGGCTGAAAGAAGGCTGGGCTGACTAGGTGCTAGTGTGAAAGGGGCATTTGAAGCTCCTCCTAGGGCAGGGCTGCCAACTCTGGTCCTCGAGAGTCCTCCAAGTTTTAGAAGTTTCCCTGTTTCAATACACCTGATTCAAATGAATGAGTCACTGAGCAGAACTTGATAAGTTGTTGGATCCATTTAATTTGAATAAAGTGTATTGGAGCAGGGAAACATTTCAAGGAATCAGAGTTGTTTGTGTTAGGTCTACACTCTCAAAAAATTAAGTTCCTAATTGTACTTTCAGGGGTACATAGGATTGTCACTGGGGTGTTACCCTCAAAGGTACTGCTGTTGTAGCTTTAACACTGGGTACTTGTACTCTTGCAGTTTGTACCTTATAAGGACCAGTATTGGGGGCTATCATGTACCCTAATTTAACAATACTAGTCTTTATTAGGTAAAATCTAAGGACTTACTGTTGAGGATCCAACAGCAGTACCTTTTGAGGGACCACCCCAGGAACAATTCTTTCTACCCCTAAAGGTACAACTGGGTACTTTATTTTCTGACAGTGCGTCCTGAGGTCTCATCCCAGTAGGACGTGCCTGAAAACCTCCAAGGCTGAGCCCAACCACTTTAAGAAAGAAGCTCATTCTGTCATTCTGCTAATCCGGTCACATTAATCCAACTCTATCACCAATGACTCTGAGGGGATGAATTTCAAACATAGAAAACAGCTGGGACACACTGAGACAAATGACATCTGACATGTAAGCTTTCTCTGAATGTTTCCAAGACCAGTAAGTATTTATATGATTTATTCTCACTATCTTGAGATCTAAATTTAATTTCTTTTAGGATGAGCTGAAGAGATAAAATGGACCATAAAGTAAGACTTTAAGACAGCACTCTGTCCCTCCGTGATTAAAAGCAGTGCACAAAGCTGTTTTAAATAGAGAGCAATTGTAGCTGCCAGGAAGTTTCCATTAAACCATTGCCAAAAACTTCCATCATATTGGCTTAATCTAAATAATCTCTTTTAGATACTGCTATCAGATATTTGAAACTTGTGATTCTGTTTTTTTTTAACCATTTACTACAGTAAGACTGCATTTGGATTATGCTATTAGGCATTTTTGTCAGGACCTGGTGTCACTTGATGACTAAACCTTTGGACCGGATCTTCTCAAATCTGACTTTGTTTAATTTGACACATGCAGCCAATATAGATATTTATTTTACGAGTGATACTCCCCCATAACTGATGGTTTCTCCATTACGATGACAAATACACGCAATAACTTCCACTCAGAGGTCCAGCTCTGCATTCGTCCTTGCAAATGTCTCTGTGTTCACTAGATTCCTTCATGCTGAAACCAAACCAGCCTCAATCTGGTCCTAAACGCTCTGCAGAGCTGGCCAAACGCATAGCAACAAGCCTCAATATTAAAAAAAAGTCTGGCTTTGGGGTTATGATTTAAATCCATTAACATGCATCTCTGCTTTTGAGGAAACTATGTGTCAATAATGGATAAAAGCAGAAAAATAATTTCAATTCTCAGTTTAATTGAAAAAAAAAAAAGTACCATGAGATGGTATAAAATGCAAAAAAAAAAAAACTTTTCTACCTGTACACCTTTCATTTAATGTCAGAAAAATCTTTAAAAAATACTTCATGCACTAATACAACCCCATATGTCACTGATTCTGGTTTTTGAGCTCCGTTGGTGCATCCCCTCTCTTGCCTGCAGGATGAGGCATCCCTGAACAACAATTAAAAATATAAATTCAAATTAAGATATACCTGACCACAAGGCACTTTTCCACTTCTGTGTTTATGAATTAGCCCAGAGAAGGTAAAGGATTTAGTGAAAGTTAGTGGAGTGGACGGTATATATGTTTTGCTGTGGATATTCATTAAATGAGATTGGTTTTGAACATGAAAAAAGCCAAAATTAAAAGATGAATAATCTCCAATGGGAAATAAGACAAAGGAATAAGAATGAAAATAATATTCTTATATAAATAGTATATTTGTTACGGTCAGAGTGTGAATCCAGGTATTCTGTGCTATGCCTACGTAATGTTAATGCTATGTATGTGGTGGGAAAGCAAACACGAGTGCTTCTATAGGATAACAAAGGCCCCGACACAACTAGCAACAGCACAATATCATCTGCCAGGCTGCCTTTTAGTCTTGTATGGAGTACACAGAGAATTTAAAAAATGTTACACTATCTCACGCCATTTTGGCAAATTTGACATTCTATATATTACAAGATTTCATTGATGGTAACATATATTGTTATATGTCAACCGCTTGGAATCGTTAAATTTTCACCCAAAAACAAGTTTTTATGGACAAAATCCTACATAGCAAAAAATGTTTGGTCAATATTTGGCCCAAATGTGCATTTTTGTTTGGCCCAAATTTGGCCTCGTTGACTAAATGTGAGTGTAGCCGCCAAAACTCAGCCACATGACCTCCACATGTGGAGGTTTTCCATATTAGGACCACTTCTTCCCATAAAATACTTGTTGTAACCCACGTCCAGGCCAGCAAATAACATATGGTCCACTTCCGGGCCACACAACACTTGCCCATGCCATAACTGAGCCATAAGTGCCAAAACTAGCCCGGATTCAGCCCAAACATGTCTGCTCTCTGGGAAGATGTGTTGTGGACCAACTATTTTACTGGACCTAATGGAGTATACTAATGGCTTCAAAGGGAAATTGCATTGGCAACTGGTCTGAAATAAGTGTTTACTACAGTTATGACTGGAGCTGGAATGGAGTGGTGTATAACATGTAAGTTCTTGAAAGGGAGATTGAGTAAAATACATATTTATTTCTCATATTTCTGGTACTAATGGGTTAATCTGTTCAACAAAACTATTTTATTATTTTCTCGAGCTTCTACAGTTGTGGAAAAATATTCATTAAACACTTCTGATACTACCTCACTACATCTGATTGTTAATCGGTGGACATTTTGTAATCCAATGTAGCAGATGGAGGGAACATTATTAATTAAATCTATTTATTTATTTTTCTTCCTTCTTACCTTTGAGATGTAGGCCTTGATGCCTTCGGCCAGTTTGATGCAGGGCTCTCCAAAGAGCTGAGCCAGCTGGTCTGGGATGTCCTGGTCCTTATCCAGAGCATTCAGTAAACCCAGGCACTTTAACTCCTCTGTCACTCCTTGGCTACGCACCTATAGGGCAAAAGTGGAAGACACAGAAATGAGCAAAATAATAAAACACATCATTTCAAAAATTATTTCAAATCTGAATAGCGGGGTATAATTAAGTCTGATTTTGTTCACAGGAATAAATCATGACTAAGAATAAAACTTTTGTCACCCACTTCTGCTTATATGCGCAGACGGTTTCTCATGAGAAGCAGAAGCCAAACGAGACTCACTTTACAACGTCAGACTAAGAATAAAATATGGAAACAATTTCTGTCCAAAAATCTGCAGATATCATTTAATCATGAATCTTTCTCTTTAATCATTTCTAATGGCTCATAGGAGGTAGTAGAAAGATCACCATTTTGTTTTTTTCCCTGCCATTTGGGATGTTCATCCTCGGGTGTGTCATTACTCTAAGTGCGTCCAGAGAATTGTCTCAATTTACCGTCAGTTTTTTTCTTACATGTGTTTCTCATTTTTATGCAGTTTTTTTTTGGCTTTGTTTTTGTTTTTAGAGAGACTTGCGAGACAACAAATGTCAAAGACAGAACAGTAAATGTTATAGCGGTATGAGCAGCGTAAGAGAAACACTGTTGCTGAAACTACCCGAGTCCAAATGTAACCAAACCATTTTGACACATGTGGATTGCTCGACCAGGCACCTGAAACTCAACACTTCAGGTAACTACACTGAATGGATCTCAGTGAAAGTTTCTTCTGGAGTGAAAGCCTCACACACACTTCAAGCGCTTCCACATCAAGGCGTCAAACCGGAGACAATTTCATCAATTCCTCTCTTGGCAAACGGGATGTTTTGGCTTCTTTCCCCTAATTCAATACCTCCTGAAAACAACCAAATTCTCGTGTGAAATAAGAGAGATTTTTGTGTAATTTTAGGCACTAAGACATATTTAAGGGCTGAAATGTGCACACTGCCCTCTGGCTTTGGGGTTACAATCATATGTATATATGTGGGTGCGTGAGAGGCAGAGTGTTGATCCTTCAGGGAGGTTTTTCACGGTCTAAAAGCCTTGCTGATGACTGTAACGAGCACTGATGAGAGGAAGGAGATTACAGCGCGGTAGTCCTTCAACCCCTCTCTTTATGTATATTCATTTCTTTCCACTTGAGTGTTAAGAAAAATAATAATGAACGTCTTCCCTTTTGCTTTCTTTTTGGTTTCCATTTCGCGTCAGCTTTCTTTTTTCTCTTTACAAACTTTCTTTGACATTGTTCTCCTTCCCCCCCCGTATCATTCTTTTCTGCAGTGACATTGTTTATGTTGACGCATGAGTGGATCTCCTTGTTTCTCTTGTAGAGTAGATAGTGGCATGTGTGTGTGTGTAAATTTGTTCAAACTGGGGGGGACAGGGCACTTACTGGAAAGACGGGTTCTTTTTAAAAGAACAGGGCTACATTTTAGCATGTTGCCCACTCCTGAAAACATGACTCATGTCTTTAATGGCTTCACAAGTCAATTCACGGACAAACCAAAATGAGTTTAATTAGTTCCACATGTCACTTTTTTTGTCGTAGCATTTTCCAGTAACAAGTTTGGGCCCAGTTCGAGTCTTAATATATCAAAACATTGGTCAAAGTCACGTTGAGCTGAGACTAACAGAAAATACGACAAAGACAAAATATCTGGTGTTGAGATTAATCTTTTTTGAAAGAGATTTTTGGCTTTGGGTATTTTTTTCTGTAGAAAGCAAAAAGTCTACATTCGTGGACATAATTTAACAAAGTCAAACAATGGAAATTTATAAGAAAAGTGCCAACTTTTCTTTTACTTTTCGGTCTCTTGTGTAGGTGTGTTTTTTTCCCTCCAACATTTAGTGGGGTGTAGCATTGCTTTAATAAGCAGAACAATGGGCTTTTTGCTCTTTAAGGACCAGCTCAGCAAATAAGAGGAAATCCAATTACACCTAAATTTGTTGTGTAGAAAGGTGGGAAGAGTTAGGTAGAGATCTAATAAGACTTAACTGCTGTGTGTGGAAAGGAGAAAAGGCAAACACATTTGATAACCCCTGGGAAGACTGTACAATTAGCTCCAATATACTCTCATGAAACTAATGTGACAAAACAAAAAACACCTTGAAGGAAAATAGAAGAGCTGAAATTTGGACATATTCCACATTTGATAAAGTAAAACAAGCTTTGCAAATTGTGTGTAGCAACTATCACAGACATAAACACAACAAATTTGAAGCAACATTTGAAAGCTAGCTCCTGAAATCCATGTGAAACTAAGCATGCTAACGCTAGTGTTATATCATGAGCTACATGTGCATTTGCAAAGTTGCAAGCTTAGAAAAAGAGAAGAGCTGATAGCCTATATGGTTACATTTCACATTTGATATAAAGTGAAACAAGCTTTTATAAACTGTGTGTAGTGACTACCATAGGTGAAATTTGAAGCAACATTTGAAGACTTCCCACTCTGAAATTCATGCTAAGCAAAGCATGTTAATGCTATCATATCATGAGCTACAGGTGCTAAAGGCCGTGCAGTCATGTCAACTAAATTAACTGTTAAAACTTAAGCGTATAAAAAAAGAATATTTCAAAAAAGGCTACTGTACAAACCAACCAAACTGTATGAACATAAAATGACTGTGAATCCTCAAAGTTTCTTAGGTGGAAAACAATACAGGTGAAGCAAAAATGAGGGGAAACACACTGAAAAACAGTGCCAATAACCAGAGCATCAGATATGGTGGAATTTCACAATCTAGCTGTGGAAAAAGAGAGTAAATCTGACAGTCTAGACAGTGTGAAAGACACCACGTAACATCAATCTCTATGCATGACCAGCAGGAAAAGTCCCTTGCTTGCTCTCTGACACACAAGGGACATACATTTCCTGAAAGAAAATTGAGACATGATTTGTTTTGGAGCACATTCTTTGGTCAGATGATGACCAAGATAAATTTGTTGGGCTCAGATTGGGTTCAACAAGGACGACAACAAAGAATGCATAAAATTAACAGTGAAGCTCGGAGGTGGCAGTGTGATGATACGGGATTACATGAGGACAGATATTGGAGGGAAAACAAGCATTTATAGATGTCTCATGAATGCATGTGGCTTTATATATATACTGGCTGACAGTCTGCAGAAGATTGAAGAGAAGGAATATTCCTGCACGATAATAATATAAAGCACAAAATCCCGCAAGCATATCTGAAGAAGGAAAAAGACAAACCTGTGACCTGGTCACACATGTTGGCTTATTTGAATCTATGAGGACACCTTAGAGTTAGATTTAACTTTTTTCTCTTTAAAATATCCCTTAAAGAAAAGATCATCTTATAAAGGTGTTTGATGAACACCTACTAGGAAACATAGAAAAGAAAATCCTTATACACTCACAAAACTCTAATCAGCCAATCCCATGGCAGCAACTTCATACATTTACGCATGTAGATATGGTCAAGATGACTTGCTGAAGTTAAAACTGAGTATCAGAATGAGGAAGAAATGGGATTTAAGTGACTTTGAACATGGCATGGTTGACCAATGTTTGACCGTGACCCTTAATTGGACTAAGCGGTATAGAAAATGAATGAATGAAAGGATGAATGACAAAAGCTCAAAATGCAAAACCTTGGTTGCTGTTTGACTTTAACTCTCTAATCTATAAACTCTCCATTGTCTTTCATCGTTGCGATGAAATAAAAGGAAGTACAGCAGGTCATCCTCGATCATTTGCAAACAATCAGGACACATCCCAAATAAAAAACTGCTGACAGTGGAGTTTGAATAGAAACAGTTTGTCTATTGTAAGGAGGAGTGTGATGACAGCTAAGTGATGGGGAGGTTTGCACATGCATGAGTGAATCAGGGTTTTCTCCGCAATAACAAAGGAGTGAAAGTCAGTTTCGTTTCTTGCTGGCGCCTCTGACAAAACACACTCCCTGTTTCGGTGGATGTGCTTGAACTATTAATTGTTATTGAAGAGTGTCTTTGCCTATGAGAAAGACTTTTTTTTTTTTGCAGACCATGCATTTATGTGTGAGAATGCCGGTCTGGGTGTCCATTAAGTTTTGACAGTGGTGGTAGGGACTGTTTGATCTATTGTGGGAAACACTGTTGCCCATTTTATTGAGGAGATAAAGCTCGTACACATCACTGCCCACAGCTAAAAACAAGATTAGAAGTAAACTGTCTGTTCCATTAGTGTGTGGCCAGAGGCTAAACCCAGCTATGCAGAGAAACATTATCTTTCTGTTCTCAGGATTTAATCATCATGAGGAGTCCCAAGTACAGTCCGAGAGGTGATTTAACTGCTGAAACTATGGGACCTCGATGTCAGTTATCATGCAAAATTATGTCAGTCAGGAATATTCCCACTACTTAATTCAGCTGTCAATAGTTCAGCTTTCTTTGGATGAAGTATTTTCTTTTCCGTGTTTCTCTAAAATTTAAAATTCAATAATGCTCTACTATGCAGCTTTTCTTGTTACGGTTGATAAGAGCCAAGTCTACATGATCTAACCTAACTTTCAGGGTCATGTGAAAGGAAGTGACAGACACTCATTTTGTGTCAGAACTGATTCATACTCAATTATAATACGCAGAGTTTGCTCCTGTTGTGGTTATGTCTGCATTTTATTTAAATCCAGTGGCTTCTCTTTACGCTCAGTCCATAGTTTGGCTTCGACTTGGAAAAGAGCACTATACGGTCAAGTCTTGTTTATTTTCACAGCCGGATCATTTCCTCGATTTCTCCTCTATGATGACGAACTCTGTTCTGGGTGAAATCCTCCGTATCCACACGGGTGAAATCTAGCACGTTGTTTGTTTTTGGTCATGGATTGGAGGATTTCACATATTCTGATGCTGAGTTTTTCATCCAGTCTTGTAGCTGTGCTATTCTTATATAATTGAAAATAAAAACTTGAAGCAGACTTTTTAGTAAGTAAAGAGGTCTGCAAGCTGGTTTGGTGGGAATACACTTGACTGCCTTGCATTGTTAGACAGTAGAAATTAGTTTTTTTCTTTAACAACTCTATAGACTAGACAGTTTTACATGATGGCTCAGAATGGACAAACTTATTCCTCTATGTTTTGACTTTTTAGCAGCCCTACAATGTTTGAATATCTTTGCAAAAGATGTTTTCATTCACCTACATGCACCTTTAATATATTTAAAAAAGGAAAAAAAGGGTTTTAACGACCAATAAGATAATCCACTTGCACATTAAAAACATTCATGGAAACGAGGCTGTTGATTTGCCTTCAATGTTCAGTATTTACTATTTATTTGAGTAGAACTTCTGGGAAACAGAGAGGAATATTCAAGTGTTCGTCAGGCCAGTGTAGACATGCAGCCCTCTCGAGATAAGGGACTGAGCTTCTATATCATAGGCATGCCCTGGGAGCATGCATCTGGAAGGGCTCCACAGGTTCAGTTAATACCTCCCCCTCTCCTGAGTGCTCCTCTGACAACAGCCCATCTGCCAATCCCAACTCCTCTTTGCCAAACCCTGAAATTGCAAAACTAGCTCCTTTAGGTATTATTTTCTGAAGAGGTTACACCCCAATCAGTCAACATAAACAAATCAATTTGATGACAGAAGTCCAGCATTGGTATTTAGAGGTCAAATTACTTCTGACAGAGATTTGATCAATTGCTTTAAATTTGCAGGCAAAGGCCTGAGGACCAGCCAGGGAGATGCTAACGAATGCAGAACAACCCGCTTGCTACACACAAGATATGATGCAACTCTCTCTTGTGCTGTTAAACAAGATGGAATACGACTGTAGTGAAATATCAGAAATAGGTTCATGTGGTTTTGTCTGCAAATTTTATTTTTCATGGACTGACAGCAGCGTTGCTAACTCATATGCCTTTGACGTAAAAAAAACCACTTTCGGACTGTCCCACCCTCACCATTTGATTTTTGATGTCCAAATCTGATCCATTAACCCCGGAATTTTTTATGTTTTCACTCATGTTAAGTTTCAGTCATGCTACCGTTCAGTATTTAAACTATGACACCAGCCATTTGACATAAACTCCATATTTTCACAATGGCAGTAACTTTTTATTGAGTGGAACCAAGTGATTTAGCTGGGATAGTTACAATGGACTAATTGGAAAGACATGGCTAAAAGCATAACTGATTATATCTCCACTATATGGTTTGACAGGGTGCTGCCTCACAAATAGAGTGCATTGCATGTCTGAATCATTCAACAACCATCAGATTTACTCATCCAATCAGCAAACAATAAAAAAACTTTTATGAAACAGAACCAACACAATCAAAAAACAGTGGCTCCCCAACAGATTCTAGTTTAAACATTCAAGTTATATGAGGTAGGTCCCTGAGTCTCAACATCATTTAATCATCTAACCAAGCAAAAGTATTAATAAATATGCACTAACTCTCCTGGCACCAAGACTAAGTGCACTTGTCCACATCATACAACACACTACACAGCGGCACACGCAACAAAGAACTGCTTAAACAACAAATCCGTGACAGGATTGAACCTTCAAAATGACAGAAATTTGTCCGAACACAATAAACATAATTACGTTATTTTCCTTATTGATCCATGGCAATCTTGATCAGGATGGAAAACCTGTTTGTTAAAACATACTTTTTTTTAGAAATATTCATATGTATTTATAGCTACATTTAAACATAAGCAACACAATGCTTTCATTTCTACTTTCTTATATTGACATTAGTACTGGTTGGTATACTGGTTCATACTGAAAACTGTTTTCATTTTTGTTATGATATGAATTTGTCATATATCGGCGTTGGGTCTCGGGGCAGAAGCCTAAGTAGATAGACCCAGACTTCCCTTTCTTCAAGCTCCCCTAGAGGAATCCCAAGGCGTTCCTAAGCCACCCGAGAGACATAGTCCCTCCAGCGTGTTTTGGGTCTACCATGAGGCCTCCTTCTGATGAGACATGCCTAGAAAACTTCCCCAGGGGAGGTGTTCTGACCAGATGCTTGAGCTACCTCATCTTGATGAGGAGGGGCAGTGGGCCTACTCTGAGCCCCTCCCAGACGATTAAGCTTCTCACCTTATCTCTCAGGGAAATCCCAGCCACCCTGCTGAGGAAACTAATTTCAGCCGCTTGTATTTGCAATCCTGTTCTTTCAGTCACTTCCCACAGCTCGCGACCATAGGTCAGGGTAGGAAGGTTGATGCCTTCCTTCTTCACCACCACAGACCGATGCATAGTCTGCATCACTGCTGATGCCGCACCTACATCCCTGTTGATCTCTCGCTCCATTCCTCTCGCACTCATGAACAAGATCCTAACATACTTGAACTCCTCCACTTAGGGCAGGATCCAATTCCCGACCCAGAGAGGACACTGAGGTACTGCCTTTAGCAAAAAAAAAAAGCAAATGGTGGATGAAGATGACCAACGCCATCAAAATATATACAGCCAAGGATATGGTTGTGATAAGTTCTGAGGAGAAAGATGGAATCATGGCTATGATCAAAACACTGTGGACACAAAATCTTCATGATAATGCAATAGGCTATTCTTAGCCAATCTACTGCAGTAATTCTTCTCTTGATCAGTGGAAAATGCAGTTAACACCCAGTCATACATGGAAAAATACTGCGATACATCATTTTGGTCATACCTCCAGGACTAATTGACACCCTTGTGCAAATACAAGGGAGGGGTTGACGTAGACTGTCTGTCTGCAACACGTAGCTCTAAAGTAAAATAAGTCACTGCTATTTTGAATATAAAAAATGAGCTAAATAAACAATAACCTCAAGCACGCCTGCTTTCACTCATTCTCCCTACCGTTAATTCCACACTGGAAGCTGAAGCAATGCTTCGCAGTAATAAATCGCTGTGTAACTTGATGTGACGGCCAGACACATTGGCTGACGTCTGAGGTCATTAATCAGATTCTTTGTCTGTTTACTTTGATCATATTTGACTGATTATAACAATCAGACATTATTTCAAATACTTCCCTAAAACATTTTGGATTCTTCGGGTAATTTCCTCCGATAACAACATGACATTACAACTGATTATTTCCATTGTTTTGTGTGCTGCGGCACAAAACTTAAGAAGGTTAAAGCTGAAAACGCATTATTTCTCATCCGTCAAAATGTATTTTATGTCTCCAAACTTTGACTTAAATAATTTACATCTACTGTAACTACTGCTTCTTAGATACTAAGCTTCACTGGGACGGTCCCAGTTGGCTTGCTTCTGTAAATCACCATAGCTGCAACAAGAGGAAACACACACATTGCATTTTTTAAATCCCCTCTTCCCCTCTTTGCCAGCAGACATGTGGTCTCTCACAGTCGTCCGTGCCGGCCTGGATGACTGGACTCTGGAGAAAGTGAGGGAGAGAGAGAGAGAGAGCTGCTGTGATCCTGATGCTGACTCTCTCAGGAAGCAGCAAACAATGCTGCACTGTTCCCTCCCGGTGTGTGTATTTCTGTGTGTGTGCATGTATATGCACGGCGTGTGTGTATATATGTGTGTGTGTGTGTGTGTGTGTGTGTGGCCTGCCATTAGTGTGTATATTCAGTAGTGTATCTCTCTGTGTGTGTTTGGCTCTTGCTGGACACCAAACCCTGAAAAGAATATCTCAGAGGGCCACTTGGAAACCAAGCCACAATTTTGTGTTTCAGTGTTTGTGTGTGTGTGTGTGTGTGTGTGTGTGTGTGTGTGTGTGTGTGTGTGTGTGTGTGTGTGTGTGTGT
>JBBBVU010000005.1:20736892-20757898 GCA_037177055.1 Atherinosoma microstoma
TATATATATATGTACACAGTATGTGTTCACAAAAAGTTAGGGATATTCAACTTACAGAAAATGTAAAAGGTTCACACTAGAAAAGCAAACAACAGTGGTGGGTATACCACAACATAAAATGTCAATTTGTCAATAACCGTCTTAAGTGTGGTCTTGTTCTGATGATGGGATAATGTGAGCAGTATGATGAAGAGGACTGTTTAGATACAAGTTGTCATGGAAACAGAACATTTAGAGCTCCATTCATGGTTCAGAAACTTGCTTTTTGTTTTCTTTTGTTGTTTTTGTGGCAGCTTGTTAGACAACAGCATGTTGTCCAATAAATGGAGTTCACCTACAAAGGTTTCAGTGTATTTTAGGTACATTCTTTCATCATACAAAAAGCTGAATATCCCTAACTTTTTGTGAGTAGTGTATAGTTTTCTAGGTCAAACTGACTGAGAATGGCTAAACTTTAACATAAACAGATAAACTTGGGTAACCGCCTCCCCCTTCAGCCAACTGTGAATACATTTACATTCCAGTACAGTGAACGTGAACTTCTATGCTTCATTTGCTTACATGCAAGGTCAAAGGTTATCATAAGCTGTCATTACCGCTATGACAGATTGTTAGACTGCAAATCCCTGAAATGGGAGCAGATTAAAGGCTTAGATTACTTAAAAAGAAACAAACTTCACAAACTGTAATAAAACTAAAAGGATTTGATTTGTTTTAATTCAGGTTATGGAGAAATAAAGTTAGTAAATGAATGACTAAATGCAGCATGCAAGTGGATAGTGGAGTATTTCCAGATGACAGGATATTCCTGAGAGGATGGCGTCCACACACACTCCTCAGAACTGTAAACTCTATTTAAAGTGCATCAATTATCATGTAGATCATTCCAGATTTTTTGGGTAGAAGCAGATTTTTAGCATGAAGTACAATTCAAGGCTACACCAGCTTCCTCTGCAGTTATTTTTTTGATGTGCTATAATTTCACCATGTAACTGAATCTACAATGGTGCACTTGTGCCGTGCGTTATGTAACATCTTGAATGTTTCGTGCAGGGTGTTGAATGCCACTGAAGCTGCCAATACGCACATTTAACTAAGTCAACAGGTCCTACTTGAGATCTGATAGGATCCTAAAACTATTCTGTTGTTTCTGAATCACCTTTCCTTTCCAAGAATCAGAAACAAGATGGTGAAGTTAATCCTTTAATTGCAAATAACCTTCTTTCATATAAGATGAATTTGGATGCATTTGACAAAGCCCAATTTAACAAACCAGAGTTACAGTCTGCAGACACTGGATGTATCAGTGGTGTTGGTGGTGTGTCTACAGAAGTTTAACCTTTGAGACTGAGGGTTTTCCGGTGTTCCTGCTTTTGGACTCTTCTGTTGCTTGGGATTGCCACATCAGCACCTGCACCTGCAGCTCATCTACCACCACAGACTACCTGCGACAGAGTTGTAGCCAAGTGGTTAGAGGCGGGCTTGGGTTTGGAGAATCCAGGTTCAAGTTCCCTGGTGAGCCAACAGAAGTAAACCACTTTGGGCCCTTGAGCAAATCCCTTAATCCCCTACAACTGCTCCCTGGCCACCAAAACATGGCAGCCCCCTGCTCTCTAGTACATCTAGAGATGGGTTAAATGCTGAGCTCAATCTCCCAATTGGGATAAAATAAGTAAACATTATTATTATGACCACAAATATCTAGTTGGTTATCAGTCATCGTCTGGATCTGTAATTCTCCACCACCTTTGGTTAGTATCTTGCATTCTGACTTTGGGATTACCAACTATACTGCCACTTGGTTATGGTGTTCCATGTGTGGTGTACCTCCCAATATCTTTGACCCCTGTAAGATGTACTCAACTGTCTCAGCAGCATCTTTGCCGGCGTGCACCTGGAGCCAGTCTTAAAGTCTTTACAATCCATCCATCCATTCATTTTCCACCACTTATCCAAGGTTGGGATGCAGGGGCAGCAGCTTAAGCATGAAAACCCAGTCATCCCATTTCCTTGGCTTTTCTTCCAACTTGTCATGAGGCGTTCCCAGGCCAACCAAAAGACTTTGTCCCTCAAGCATGTCCAGGGCCTCACTCCCACTGAGGCGTGCCTGGAAGGCATCCTAGCCAGATGCCCAAGGCAGCTTGTCCAGCTTCTCTGGATGCAGAGGGGTAGTGGTTCTACTCAGACTCTCCCGGATGACTGAATTTCTCCCTCTATCTGTAAGGAAGAGCCCTGCTACCCTGCAGAGGAAATCCATTTCGGCTGTTTATATCTGCAACATTGTTCTTTCTGTCATTACCTACAGCTCATAATCATAGGTGAGGGTAGGAACATAGATCAACCAGTAAATTTAGAGCTTCACCTTTTGGATCAACTCCTTCTTCACCATGGAAGATGGAGCTGAGCCTTCCATGCTCATGAACAAGCCCCAAGATGTTTGAAGTCCTCCACTTGGAGCAGGACCTCAATTCCGTCCAACTCTCTAAACTAAAGTCTTTACACTACAACCTAAGTTACCCTTTCACCTACATCACCACAAATCTACTCCAACACCAATGAAAGCGATTCAGTATCTTGGCCAAGAACACTTGTCCGTTTTTTGGTTTAAGATAAACACCTTTGTTTGAACTTGTTAAAGACATTTCAGAATTCATTTTGTCCTCATACCCTTCAAGACAAATATGGGTATACTACGATAAAAAAGTAGGACTTTCGCCTTTTGTTGAGGGTTAAAAGTCTAGAGGTTTCTTGGTCACATCCCCTTTTCATAATATTTTGGAAACCCCAATCTGATGTTGGAAGCCTGTTTTCATAACATTCATGGAAGATTTCTATCTCTACAAGAGGCCAAGACATCAGTGTATCTATTTCTGGAAATTTGACTTCTGTCTTGTCTGTCTTGTATTTAAGAGTATGGTACTGTATGTTTCTTTTCTGCCTCTGGAAAATCTGGAAATTATTATTCTGTTTGATTTAGCTCTGGAAAATAAAGACAAATTAGTCTGAGATCCACTGAAGTCAAACTTTCATCCTCATGAACCCCATATCTACCGAAGTCCATTTTACTAAAGCTGACACGTCAATGCTATGATGCTGTAATCTAGCACTTGAGCCAATATCTTTTTTTGTTTTCTTTTCTGTGCCTTTCTTGATTCCAAAATTTCATAGAGAAAAACATCTAATAAAAATGACATCAGTACTTTAAAGTCGAAGCCTGAAGGGAAGCTTTGACCGGCTGCCTTTTTTTCCCCCCAGAACTTTTTATTCCGGTTTTCCATTTAGCAGCTGCAAACAAAGCCAAATGTGGACTCAGAGGTTGATTCATTGATTCATGGACGACTTGTGTTCTCACGTGTCCAAGAACCTCACAAGCCTCCAAAGATGTAGTGTTATTATACTAAACAAAAAAATGGCTCGGAGGAAGTGGAACATTAGTGATTATGTTTTTTTGTATTTTTTTTTTTTAAAACCACAAAACCCTTGGTAAAAGGTTACAAGGGGTGTTTTATGAAAATAAAACAGAACCACAGTGTTCTTCATGGTCGATGAGACATGAGAAAAAGACAAAGGGACAGCCAACATTAGGGTTTAAGGAGGCAGCTGCTGTGGACGTTGGACATGAGCGAGTGGAAAGATTTAGAAGAGATTAGAGGAAAGCACAGAAAAAATTCACCGGTTGTTTAATTGGTGCAAAAACGAGATCTGACAAGAGGACAGGAAGGTCTTATTACTGAGCTCAGAGTCAAAATGCTGACATCAGAATTATAACAAGGGCACACGAGGAAGAGGGGAAAACTTTCGAATAGACCAATATTGGCTGAGACTAACAAGATCAGCAGGAATGTCTGCCCATTCCCAGGTTGGGATCAAATTAAACTAGTTAAAAACTTTCCATCAAGCCAATCTCTGACTGTTCAGGTAACACACACATCTATGCACTCGCTCCTCTATGTACCCAAAGGCGAAAGAATTAGGCGAAAACTGTTTGAATATCATGTAAACAAGATTTTCTATTCACAATCCTGTGAGAAAACATTGAATATTTGTATATTGTAAGTATATGTTTTCATTTGAAAATGCCCCCGTGTTGCTTTCAGCTCTGAAAACCCTCAAAGTTTAACCAGAAGCTATCTGATGCTGTTTCTCTCCCTTTTTGCCAACCCCTCCACCAAAGCCAAGGTCCAATGGTGGTTCAGTTGTAGACTTTCCAACCGGGCAGCGGACCTCTGTTTTTTCCGCCTCTTCTTTGATATGATACGTGCGCAGTAAATATGGAAATGATTTGGTTACCACATAATGTGGGCCATGTGGAGCTGAACAGCAGAGATTGGAAATGAGGAAAGCTGAATGGATGAGAGGAGGGGAATGTCATTCGGGGAAGTCACTGCAGAAATTTCTCTTCATTCTTCATTTAATGTATATCACATTAATGTCCAACTGTTTCCTGAGCTTTTTTTTTTACTGAGATAGAAAAGTGTGGGCTCCCTCAGTTAGACTCAGTGTTTAATGAACAGAGGATGATCCAGTTTCTAAGTGCAGAAAGTTAAGAATGACAAATTTCTTAAATATTCTGAGTAAGATCATTATTTTATTACTTTCTTTCACAGTTTCAGCAGAACAAAAAGCGCAATGGCTCGATATAAAGGTTTGAGTATATGGTCAGTAGCCTGCTTTTTAAATGTAATTTGGTTAAATATCACCCCTAATAAACACTTTTTTAAATCATATTCTTTGAGAAAAAGGGGGCGGCAGTGGCTCAGATGGTAGAGCAGGTCGTATGGTGATCCAAGGGTTCGAGTCCTGCTCCTGCTGGTCAGCTGTCGTTGTTTCCTTGGGCAAGACACTTCACCCTCCCTGCCCCCAGTGTTGGTACCGGTGGCATTCTTAATTGTGGGTTCTGCAGCCCCGAGGGGGATGCAAGCCTGTGTTCTCTGAGGGGCCGGTCCCAAGCCCGTAAAACATGTGCCAATATACTCATGCGACTACACCCTGGGGATGATTTGCTGGGGCGACCCCTTCGGGGATAAGCCAAAAGGGAAGGAGGAGGATTCTTTGAGAAAAAGGCCCCATAGGAGTGGGAGATTTTTGAGGTCCAATCACTGATTTTTTATTAAGTTTTGATATCGAAACTATTTTGGGCATGCTGCAGTAAAGCAGAAGGCTACAACACTAAAGCGGCTCTAAGAAAGTCGTAAAGGGTTGGACATGTTCAGCAACAATACTCAGGTAGGATGCAGAGTTTAAATGATGCTCAATTTGTACTAAGTGTGCCAAGAAGATATCCCCCATACATTACAACCCTAGCAGCCTTAACCTTTGATCCAAGGCAGGATGGATCTGTGCTTTTTGTTGTCTATGCCAAATTCTGACCCTACCATCTGAAATGGAGACTCATCAGACCCAGCAATGTTTTTTCATCTTCTATTGTCCAATTCTGGTGAGCTGTGTGAGTAATAGCCTCGGTTTCCTGTTCTTCTGACCTCTCCTCTGACATTGACAAGACATTTCAGTCCAGACAACTGCTGCTGCTCACTGGATATTTTCTCTTTTCCGGACCATTCTCTCTAAATCCCAGTACATTAGCAGTTTCTGAAATACTCAGACCTACGGATGTCACAATTACTTAATTTCAGAAGCGCTATGATTAATTAATCATGCTGGCAGTCGATTAAAATGTTTAATCGCGATTAATCGCATTTAATCGCAATTTTTCTAAATCTATTTTTGTTATTTTATTTGATCTATTTTATCTTATTACCATTTTAACTGGATATTTATCATTGCAATAATGATATAACAATTATATATTGTTAGAATACTTATTTAAGCTCACATAGACTCTAATTAATCCTGATTTGTTTATTTTTCAATCTTGTAGTTGTCATTGCGTGAGGTACACTGTAAGAGTTGTGATTTCCGAGCTGCATTGAATGCATCACTGATGCACACCACGCCAAGTTGTGTGTAACCGCAAGTTTAAGTTTCATTTTCTATTCCTCAACCAGTGGCCAGTTTGAGTCGCCTTCGCCTGCATTATTTGGACAACTTAGTTGATCAAATACCTCAGTCTGGTCCAGAAAACCATCTTGTAGAACTTTAAAGCTGAACTGTCTGTGTAAAAGATCCATTCTGTGTCCGTTTCTGCTTCAGAAACATAACTTGCTTCCTACATCCCTGAAATTATGCAGACAGTGTGTGCGTTAAAAAAATTACTGCCATTAAAAGGAATTAATAACACGTTAACTTTGACAGCCTTATTAATTAATTATAAAGATTCCTTAATATCGTCACTTTCCATAAAATATCATGTCTGAACCACAACGGCAGTTTAGTGCAACTTGAGAACCTTGGCCCTCATCCTGCAAGTTTTCTATGCATCTCTGCTCCAACACACCTGATTCAAATTAATGAGCCATTATGATTGTTATTAACGTTGTTGTCCATGCATTAATGCGGGAGAAAAAAGCGTTAATTCCACAAATTAAGGTCTGAAGTAATATGTTAATTTCAACAGTCCTAATTAAATATAAAGACCTCTAAGGAGTGTTCATGTGATTTTACAGATTTATAGTGTTGGGAAATTGGTTAATGCAAAATAATCATAATCGTGAATGTTTCTTTAACAATAATCACACCAAAAAATTCTCTAATCGTGACATCCCTACTCACACCAGTCTGTCTGACACCAACAACCATGTCATGTTTAAAGTCACTTAAACCCACTTTCTTCCTCATTTTGATGCTCAGTTTGAACTTCAGCAAGTTGTCTTGACCATGTCTACATGACTAAATGTACTGAGTTGCTGCCGTGTGATTGGTTGATTAGATATTTGTGTTGCCAATAGTTGAACCAATAGTTTTTAAGATTTGTGCAGCAGCAATATATTTAATCCAGCTGAAAATAAAACATAAATTAGGAAAAAAGCTCATCTTCGCAAAGCAAATTTGTTCAGCACAAAACAGCAGCCAGACCATCATTCTGCTGCTATAATGCTGGACAAGACAAGTAAAAAAAAACAAAAAAGACCAACATTTCTTTAAATAAAAAAAAAGATATTTTTAACCAAAAGGAAAAAAAATCCATTTTAAAATCGTGAAACAAAAAATTGCGATATTTATGTAAATCGATTTTTTTCTCCCACCCCTAATACGTTACTTTGAAAAGAAGCTGTATGATAAGCGATGTAGCTAGCATGCATGTTAGATACACATGCATTCCTTCAGATGCCTTCTGCTACATTAGCAAACAGCACAACAGCCCTGGTTGACTCGACTGTTAGCATGATGTTCGATAACACAATAACGCCATACCATTACTGCCAGTTAAACAGAAAGATTAACAACACTGATAACAGCTACATGATGGAGCATATGTCTGTTGGGAACTTGAGCTCCCTCAGATGCAATGAAGAGCATCTATCAGCACCTAATAGCAATGTTGACCTAGCAAACACAGCGATAACCCACAGCACCAGCTGCTGGCATGCACACACAGCTGTGGCCACATCCTAATGAACATTCCAACATGAGAACACAAATATCCTGTTTGTCAAGCTGTTAAATCAAGGTCTTGCATGTGTGGTAAGTCTGTAGATCTGTGTTCAATCACGTGACGCAATGTATAGAGCGTGCTCATCTGTGGTTCTGTTTGAACTAAATAATATTCCTGCCTGTTGTTATTCTACCCTCTCCATCATTCGTCTCTTTCAGCTTCACTCCTGCTCCACTATTTCAAGATTTATGGGACTTTCTGTGGTGAGGAAATGTTACATGTTTTATACAAACACACTATTTTAACTGCCTTTACCTCCTTTGTTGTTCTAGCTTTAAAATCTTGTCCTCGATGGGCTTTTAAATCCACGGGCAGTTGCAGTGAAATTAAGTATTTAAAGCTTTCATTGGGCGGTTTTACTTATCACTAGAGAGAAAAAGCAATTATGATGACAGAAACATTGTAAAACGGGCTCAAAGACCACAAGTACATTAAGGTTTTGCAATCAGTTTACCTTTCAATGCGCTTTTGTCACTACTGATATGAATGAAAATGAAGGAAATGCAGCACCTACTCAGAAGCTTCACGGTTCATTAACATTCAAAACTGAAATGTTGAGAAATGCTTATGGAGAAGCCAAAACAGAAGAAAACCAATTATCAGTAGTGTGTTATTGCGTGGGTTCTTATTAAAGCTTTTAGATGCCCTTAGTGTCTCCCAAATAATCTGTAACGATACACAGAAAATGTATCTCCTCCCACAGAAGGATTTTATTTGGATTTTATCAGAAGAAAGAAAATGACGATAAACGTCTACAGAGTGTGGTTTTAGCACAACAGTACCAGTCATCTGGTAGGATGTCATGGTGAATCAGTGGATGCTAATACAAGAAAATACAAGCTAGCACAACAACAACACCGCAGAAAAAGACTGATATTAAAGACTTGTTCCACCCCCAAGATTAAAGATTTTCAAACCTTTTTAGTGCAGGTAAGAGTGACAGCTTTGGTGACATTATACCATATACCCTTAAACTGCGGTAAAGATGCCAACTACTGCTCAAAAATAAATCTGTACCATAGCTACTTGTTTATCACAACAAACAAAAATATTAACAATTACCATTGAATGTATTTTTTCACTGTGTATTTCAAAAAATACTCTATTTATTGATTCTCTTATTTAATATAAATCCAGAAAATGACATTAATGTCTCCTTTACATTTACAATGGAAAATTGATATTCATGTTAAAGAAATGTCAAAAACGGTACCCGACCGTAATGAATCCAAATTAATCTAACTTAATCTTTTTGTATAAAAATGTATTGTTCCTGAATCAGAGTATATAAAAGCGCATTTCACCATTTCGGACCAATCAGAGCAGAGATATGCTTTCCAGGAAATGGGCCATAAAGGTGAGAGAAGATAATACACTGTTTCAACTGGAGACTTAAAGCTTTTTTTTTTATTATTTTATTCAATAACACATAGCTGTTCAAATAAAACCCCAAATAAAATTCTGGACTTCTAAATGAGAATTGTTTTTTAAAGGAATAATCATTTGACTTCTTTTGTACAGTAAAAATGCAAGGACCTTAAGTTAGCAAGTTGGCTTAGCCTGGCATAAAAGTAGTAACAGGTGGGGTGGCTGGAACAGTTTTGTTCCAGAAGGGGAAAAAAAAGAAAACAAAAATTAAAATAACTTTTGAGAACACATAAAACTCATCAAAAACATGAGCGGTATCTGTTTAGATGATCGCTTCACTTCAAATATGAAAACCAAGGTGCTGATACCATGAAAAAAAATCTCTGAACACAGTAATCCTTAAATATACCCTATCTTGAGCTGATAACTGGTATTAAACATGTGGATCTCCTTTTCTTTCTGTGTGCATACTTTTGCAGAGTGGGTTAAAAAAGGTTCAAACTTTAAACATTCAAATCCGACCAACTTCCTCCTCTGTCACTGCTCTGACTCTTTCAACTCTCAGGTTCTGTTTCTCTTCTTACCTCCCTCTACTCTCTTTTTTCCTTCTGATCCTTGCTTTCTGTTTCATCCTCATCCAAATGACCTGGCCATGAAAACAGTGAGCTACAGGTCTGTGTATGGACACCACACTGTTTCTCAGGGATGTGTCTCCACAAGCCTCCCTGACTGCAAGCTGATCATCACAGCACTGGTAGAAAAGGCTAGGGAGCTTTATTCTAGATGGAAAGCTTCTCTTTTTTGTAGTTAAAATGACTTGTGCTCTATGAGTGTGATGTCCAAGTGTGCCAAAAACAAAACCCAAATCATTTCTGACTGAGAAAGAACAGAATTGTTTGTGCGCTTTAGCCAACTGACATCATTTTGGACTTGTCTTTTTGATTTAAGACACAAACACACACAGCAAAAGTAAAGGCCAAATGTATCTCCCTCTCACCTTCTCTCAATGATAGTACATATAAGTCTCTTGTTTTTTTTTTTTAACTCCCTGCTTCTTTTGGTGCGTTACACTCATATTAATACCGTACATAACTTTGGAGAAATGCCGAAGGCCTGTTTGGATGCTTGAATTGCCAGAGAAACACTTAACTTCTAACTCATGCCTCATCAAAAGACAAAAAACTGCTTGTGTCACTCCTGAAAAATTCATCCCACCCTTGAGCCCTAAAACTTACCGTAACTTGACTCTGAAATGTGGACCCTCAAGCATAACACACAGAGACTACGGGGGGGCTGTAGGTGAAAAGACAAGACAGCAAGCGAGAAGGAGAATTGTGTTTTTTGGTAATGGGGTCTGGTATGGGGGGGGTAGATTCAATCTAAATATTTGCAGCGACAGGTTTGGTTTTACTTTAAATTGTTGACTAATTTTGAACGTAGGAGTGTGTGTGGAGAAGTTCCACAGACAAACATACAAGTCAAATCCACCAACACTTCAAGCGCACACACACACACATATTCCTGTTAGGCCCACCACTGTTTCTTTGATGATAACTTTAACCTTGCCTTCACCAATAAAACCCAATCTGGTGTGAAAGTCTGGGATCCATATCCAGCAGATTTATGTACATATTAATGTACCCTATAATGCTCCATCCTGCGCTCAGATGTTGCATCAGAAATTGGCAAGCCACACACAGAGGCTAGGCTGGATTCGTGTGTGAACTTATACTCACATGCTAATATTTTCAACCATCTTTCAAAACAAACGCGGTCCCTAGAAAAAAGACTCAACGTAAAACACTTCACAACTCAGCAACTCTTAAAAATGGCCTAATTCAAGCCATTTTTGTCTTGAATGTGTTATGCCTGGAAACCTTTGAAAAAAAGTTTTTAACCAGTCCATGCATTGCAGCCAGGAAGATGCTGATACTGTCTCTTGAATCTGATTTCCTGACCTTTTGTTTAAGACCTGGAATCTTAACACTTAGCTAACACTGAGCTAACACCTAATCCGCCCCATAACCTGATGTAATTCTAAACCTGAACCATAAGCTACTGCAGGCATCCTGTATGCCGTGATTTATTTTCAAAATTTTGAAGGATTTTCCCCATTTTTCTATGTTTGGAAATCATCGGGTCACAACAAAGACCAAATCCTGAGAAGATCTACACACAAACACACACTTAAATCAGCCAAACAGAGAGAAAAATGACTAATTAGTAGCTCCTTTTGGGATGAAAAGACCACACACACATATGCACACACCCTCACAAATATCAGACCACACATACACGCACACACACAGTGTGTATTGTTGCATGTAAGGGTGCGTCAGAGCCTATCGGTGAACCCAAACAATAACAAAGTGGACCAGTGATGTGAAAGGAATGGAATTCCAATCACACACACACACACACACACACACACACAGTTACACACAATATAACCTATAAGTCTTAAATTTGAGATAAATCAACCCAAATATGAATTTTAATAAAGTCAGACAAGAAAAGTTATCAAAAACACATCACAGAGTAGATATGTAACTCTGAACATGTTCTTTTGTTTGTGGATGTCAAGGAGAGTAGCAAACACCAGTTAAAAGATAAGAGGTCATGTGATCATGATTTAAGACACCATAAAATCTGAAACAGTAAACTAGTTTCACTGCAACCATGAGATGGAACATAAAACTGCCTGATAAGCAATTTACTTACACTTGACATTGAAGCATGGCTCGGACAGATTTGTTTATTTATTCACCATCTTATTAGTCATTTATCAACTAGCATGAAAAGGTCTATAAATGTATAGTAGATAGTAAAGAATGTCAAATTTTGAAACTGTTTTCCATCCAGCTTCATTTTTCATTATTTAAATGTAGGGGGGAAAAAGGAAAATAAGTAATACTGTCAATGTGAACTTGCTTTAACACATGATCAATTAGTTTAGTTTTCACCAGCGAATATCGTCGACAACAAAGCCGCTACATGCTACATCACGCACTGCAGGTAGGGCAACAAAAAAAGAAAATCAAGCTAATGAAAAATCGCTTAATCATAATGTTTAAATTCATGGCATGCTTAAAGTAAAAAAAATATTGCCATTCTCTTTCTCAAAAACATGGGGGCACCCAAACAAATTGGATTGCAATTTGTCACAATCAATTACATGGACTTTCGAGCTTCATTGTGACTAAAAATTCACTACACAACAGCACAGAAAAAGCTTTACATGTGTGTGTTGCATTTGTCCCATATTTGTACTAACTTTAAGGATTGATATGAACATGAAGTTCAATGCTGGATGGTGGGCAGGCCTGATGATGAGAGGTGGAGCAACAATCAGTCACAAAACAGACACACAATAAGTACGACAATTTGATTTGCTGGAGCCTCCACTGCCACTTTAAAAGCTGAACTTCTCTTCCCACCGCAAGCTAACAAGTTACCCTGGCTTCCCTGGCTATCAAGTTACACTTATTTCACTAGCTAGCAAGTTAGGCTAACTTCACTAACTAAAAAGTTATGTTTACTTGACTAGCTAGCAAGTAAGGGCTGCTTCACTAGCTAGCGAGTTACACTTGCCTCATTATCTAGCATATTACGCTAGTGAAGCAATGGACTGGGATTTTTAGTAATGCAGTAGCACGCAATGCATTGCTAAAAATGAATGATAAACAAGACTGTTCCACTTAAACAGGTATGTTTGAATTTAACTTTTCAAAAAATCCATTGTAATGTTGCTACTATGACATAAATTGGTTATAATTCCTATAGTGCTACATAGTCCTTTCTGAAATAGATAGGTGAAACATAATACAAGCAAAACTCAGTTATGTCCATCTAAAAAGAAAAAAACATCTTCTGTTTTTGCGAACATAACGAAAAGACTATTTTCAGGAAACTTTATTGTCATACTCTGGTTTCTGACCCACAGAAGCACTGAGATGGTGTGTAACTCAAATTTAAGGGGCGTAAAGAATAAATAATAAAAAACCTTGAAGCACATAATATATAATCACTACATTTTGATAACATTGACTAACGTCTGAAGCCCAAATGCACCTTCAATAACCCGTGCACTATAAATATACTGCATAATATCAACCTCCTTGTTTTAACTCACATATATTTCATTATAACCTTCAGAGAAACTTCCTGAAGGGAAAAAGAATTATTTTGACACAAAAAAGCAATGTGTTAAATCACTTCAAATTAATCCAATCCCCTCTTGATTTCTTACTGTAATTTATAGTTTTGATGAGGTTCCAGCTGACCAGAAAATTGTGTTACCAGGTGTGTAGAATCACAAGCTCTTATCCCTAACGTTATTAATAAATTATGTGCGATTCTCCAGCTCCTTAATAAACTAAAATGTCAGGAGAAGGAGAAAAACCACAACTCCAACTTTCTGGTTTATTTATTTCATTGTCAACTCTGTCAATCTACCGATCAACTGGAAGGCTTATTTTTGCAGCTGTGGAGTTTCTGAACTGGAAAACTAATAAACTGGGATGTGACTTTTCTGTTCTTTGAAATAGGTGTACCAGAATAAAAAAAGAATCCCCCCCGGCCTCATCTAGCAACATACACACACACAGACACACACAGAGAACTTCTGGGTGTTTGTTTTGATATGAATGTGGCAGCTCTCAGGTCCCACCAGAAAATTCCTCTGTACAATGTTGATTGTTCAAAATATCTTTTGTCTTAACCAGACTGGCATGATGTGGAGCTGCACCGCAAGTGAAAAAAGACGGGCCTGTTTCCAGATTAAAAATAGCCGGCCTTCACATGAGAACCAGGGGAATCCCCACACACATATACATAGCCTTGTGTTTTTCATTAAGTCTCTGTCCAGTGTCCTCTCTGAACTGCTCCTTATGCAATTCCCTGCCACCTCCCATCATATCAACTAAATAGAGATGGAAATCAAGTCATTATTTAACCTTAGCAACCTGTAACACACAAAGACTACTGAGACAATTGCTTTTTGTCTCCCCTTAATGAAATTTAAAACATGCATTATTATTCAAGTAGAATATTTAAATGGTTAAATGTGCAAGAGGGTTACATAGTTCACTGTTTTTTTATTCTCAACCCTTTGATCCTTGTGCCTGCTTTTTAGGCCCCTGTTGTAAAAACATTACATACCAATAATGAAATAAGTATACCTCTGCAACCACAAGGTCTATTTGAACACTTTTTTGACTCATAATAAAGGGAAAACTTACCAGATTAGTTAAGTTAATATCAGTATGTGTTACTGGTGAAGACTAATTTAAGATGGCACATAACATAAATGAAAAAGGTTTCAGGCTTGCCTAAAAAAAACACTTACAGGATGAATATGCATATTCTTTTGCTCTAGTCCTCAAAAAATCATAGTAGCATATATGAACATTAGCTCTGCAAAGGCTAACTCTGATGAAGTGGAGCAAAGGTTTGGCCATCTGTTCAGCACCCCAAAAGTGACACATAAACATTGAAGTTATATAAGGAAAACACCATCCTCAGCTTTGTCTTTGCATCCTCTATCACACAAAACTCGACTCATTTAGTCATGATCTTCGGGGTTTTAATTTAACTGTTTTTGGAATAGTTTTTCTTTGATCTCTCGTCTTGTTTTTCCACACTTTATCCCTTCTGTGCTCTAGTTAGCTTTCGTTTCCTGCTCCCTCGTCAAACCTGTCTCTCATTCATGTCTCAGTATTTATACTCTGGGTTTCCCTTTGTTCAGTCTGTTTCTGATCGTCATCCTAGTTTCAGGTAGTCTGTCTCGAGTTTTTGTCAGAGTTTTGCTTTTGTTGGTGTCTATTGACTTCCTTGTTCATCCTGCATGTGCTGCAAGACAATCCTTAGTTAAGTTTCAATTTTGGTCCAACTCCTCTTCTCAGATTGTGACACATTTGAAATGAGCCATTTTTTTCATTTGCACAATTTCTTTTTCAAATGCATCATAGGATGATCAAACAAATAAAAAGAGACCTAACTTCCTTATTCTTCGTTGTAGAAACAAAGAAAAAAAAGCCAGCTGCAGCTAATAACACTGCACTCCACTGTTATCCATTTGAGGTTTTTTAACCTAATAGTCTTCAAAAGTATTTAGCACAGACTTTTTTTCAGTGTTCATCATCTGCAGCTCCTTAATATACACAGCTGTGTGTCTGAACTTTGAGCCACACAGATATAAATGTCAAAGTATCCAATATAATGGAGATTTAAAGTGATGGAAAATAATGAAAGATATTAGGACGAGTGTTTCCATGTGATATTGTCGACGTTCTCTCACCAAAAAAGTCCCAGTTTTAATCCAGTTAAGACAGAAATATTCATGACTATCCCACCGAACTCGGGATGGAGATTGTTTGTGCTTAAAGCATCAATTGTTTCACACCTGTTTGTCAATGAAAACTAGCCGTAAACACGGATTAAAAGTGATTCAATGTTTACAATGTTTGGAAAATCAAACTATCCACTGTAACTTTTCCTTACATGTACTGTGCAAAAGTCTTGAGGCACCCCTCATTTCTTTGAATTTTCTTCCAAGAAGCCACAGACTTTCTTGTGTTGCTGAACCCGTGTTGTTTCCGACCAACCCTAAATTCTGTCTTTAGGGACTTCTGTTGCATCAGCCTGTTGAAAAAACACATTTGTTCCCATTTCTTTAGCAGTATCGACATAAAGCCAAAGATAACATAGTTTGACGAACATAAAATGCCTTAAAAAAAACACCACCATCCACAGCAGATGAAGCGCATCTGAAATTGATATCCTTAAGAAATAGGCAGAAATCCAGCAAAGATCTGACTTCTAATGGCTGATTTTGCAACTATTATCAGCATTAACACTTCCTCGCTAGAGATTCTCCTGCTTTCTGCACATGGGCTTAATCTGGAATTTTTTCAGTTTATCTGATGTAGACATTCAATATTTCATACCCAGCCTCTCCTGATGACGTGTAGAAAAGTTCAGGGCTGCAGCGCAGGTGTGAAAGCGACTTGAGATTTAATTTTTCTTCTTTAAAGCGTGACACATTCGTCAGCCGTTTGCTCTTTTGTAGAGATGCGCAGAACGCCGTTACGCTGTTAACGGGCCTCTCGCTGGAATTCATGCATAATCGGGATTGTACTTCACTTCTTTTATCCCTTTTGATTTATCCACACCTCCCATGAAGAGCGTCAGAAACCATGTGTGGCATCTCTTGTTGGACCTCACCTTCGGCAAACAGTTGTACTAGTGTTTACGTCAGATTGCTCGTCTTTGAAACTCCATATTGGAAAAAGGTGTACAGGTACACACAACATATTAACTTGATTATTCAATATTTAGTCAAAATGCAAAAGCTGTGTGGGGACACTTAAGCACATCCTTACTGATTCCACAGGAAATAAGAGGTTAAGTAGCAGCATATCAACTTGATTGATCATCAGTGTCTATAAACGTAGCTTTTGGCAGCATTCAGGTGTGTTAACACAATGCCAAGGAGGAAAGACATCAGCAATGATCTTAAAGAGACAATCACTGCTGCTTATAAATCTATGGCTCCGTTCGCATGGTAGCTTAATTCTAATTTATTTTTTTAAATTTCCCAATTGTGTCAAATCTTCCTTTTTTATTGACGTCCCTACTGGTGTACCTCAAGGATCAATTCTTGGTCAACTGTTATATTCACTTTACATCAATTATTTACCCAATGCATGTCCCAATATTGATTTCCAAATGTATGCTGATGATGCTGTCATTTACACACACACTAGAAGCATTGAAGAGGTGTCCAATGTTTTCACCTGTGTTGGTTCATGTTGATGAATGGCTCTCTAAATCCTTCCTGCTACTGGACACCCAAAAGATCGTCTGTATGATGTTTACAAAACAGCCAGTGGACATAAAACACTCACTATAAAATACTGTAAAGAAATGTAAGTATCTTTCCACGTCGGCAGATCAACGCAAATTCCACATAGAACATAAACAAAGTTAAACAACATGTGTGTGTTGCTTTTGTTTTCATTCTGTTGCAGAGGAGGCGTGTTGGAGTGGGACAGTATGGCAGGGGAAAAGTTATTCCCTCCAAATAAACAGATTTAGTCATCCTCATCTAATTTATTTTTGGTTATCGAGGAAAACATGACCACAGTGTCAGTGTGGAGGACGTGTCGCCGGCTTATAATAATAATGAGAAAATGCATAGAAGATGTTTCGCCACCTGCAGGATAACCACCAGATTTGTACCAAAAAGAAAAGGTAGATGCTCAGTTCCTGGGTTAAATTACATACATTTTTATCTAATGTAACACTGAAATGAATAGATATAGTCTTGTTTGAAATTTTATCATAGTCTGCGACTCAGGTTGGACTTAAAGTGTAACGTAACATTTTTCTGTGTTTCTATATTCTCTACTCGGGTTCAGAAATATTCCAAACATTTTTTTTTATTATGTTGTTTAACAGACAGTACCATCCCAGGTCCAGGTAGAGGTCCTGTAGCCTTTTATATCTGTTTCCTCTTAGAGTTATTTACTGATTGTTTACAGACCAGAGGTGATTTTGTTGGAATCGGACAGATTGGTTAATTCACTTTGTTTCTACATTATTTTATGTTTGCATCAAAAGATCGAAATAAGTTCGATCCGAAGTCAGAACAATGCAGTAGGCTACTCAGAAGACACAGCAAAAAGCCTAAAAGCTACATCTCAGACACAGGCCTCAGTTAGCACGTTACATGTTAAAGTTCATGACTGTCTAGGCTGATTAAACAGAGTTTGTTTTCAAACTTAAGCTATGATATGTTTTTCTTTTTTTTCCGTTTTTGCTTCCCTCCTGCAACCCTTCAAAATGTTGCATCCAAATGAGCTGAAGCTCAGCTGGAACTGGATCACGCAACAGACAACGATCCCAAACACAACAGCAAAGAAAAAGAAAGGAATCAAGGTGTTGCAATGATCAAGTCAAAGTCCAGATCTCGACCTGACTGGAAAGGCTGTGATGGGAACGTAAGAGTGCTGTGCATAAATGAATGCTGCAAATCTCAATGAAGCGAAGCAACGTTTGAAAGAAGAGTGGGCCAAAATTCCTCCACAATGATGTGAGAGTGATAGCATCAAGCAGAAAAAGGATTACTTGAAGTTATTGCAGCTAAAGGTGGATCTATGAGCTACTGAATCGTGCACGTGTACTTAGTTTTTCTCCCACTGCTTCTGGTTTACAGCTCAGTTTCTGTTCAATGAGTAAAAACAAAGTATAAAATGTTGCCTTTTTCTCCTCTGAGGGTGTATTTTGCTCAGTTTGACAATAGATTATATTTTATAAAAACAATTTCCTGATAGGTAAAACCTTTTTCAAATGAAAGAAACTTTAGTTTTCACTTGATTTTCATACAGTTGAGAACTTCTGTCAGTCTGACTGATAAGCTTATCGCTCATATTTTATGTCTCCACTAAGCAGGAAAAACACAGCAGGGGGCTTTAGGAGTAATGAGTTTTGTCTTTGCCCTGCTGGGACTCAGTGAATCGCACCTCTTTAAGTAGTAGATTTGACGCCAGCATCCACAAAGGCAAAGCTGTTTCGACTTCCAGAGCAAGCCATCAAACCTGACCTGTGAAAATATTGCTGGAACCTTGACCTGCATTTAAATATCTGAAAGAAAACAGACGTCTTCAGCCCAAAGTGGACATCGTATTTTACAAATGAGAGCTACAGACGCACTGCAGATGTATTAACAATAACTTATAATATCAGGAGATAAAAATGGCATAAATCAAACCCCAGGAGAAAAGCCCACCTCTATTAATGACCTGAATATTTCACCTCTGCACATAACATCTGTAACCTACTTAAAGAGCGCGCTGCGCTGCAGCCTCTCCTCGCCTAAATAGCTCCAATATGTTCCTTTTTACGCACGCAGTTAGGCTCATTTAGTTGAATAAACGCTGCTGGACAGAGAAATGAACAGTGGCCTCTTCTTCACTTTCTTTTCTTTTTCTTTTTTTTGACAAGTCCAGTCAGGCAAAATGCGTCTTCCAAGCGCTTGACAAGTCAAACCGCTGGGGGGGAATATTGCCAAACCTCCTTCCAGTAATGAAGTACACTCCAAAATGAAATTTTTTAAAGACTTTAGTCACATTTTTGTGATTGCTTCGTTAATTTCGATATTTTATAATGAGTTACTCCACCGGAAAGACTCATATTGCTCACAATTTGGCAAATTTCTGGGTGTTTGTGTTGCGCAGCTGCAATGTCACTGAATGAGACCAACTACAATATAGTGACACTGCTTTTCATGCAAGTTTTTTCATCTCTCTGGGCAACAGATGTCCCACAAACAAGCACGTGCGTGTTCAAAACACAAACTATTCTATTAGAAGTAGTTGGAAACCAGCTCCTACCTGTGATATGGACATGTTCAGGTAGACAAAGAGCCCAGTGGTGGAGGCAATCTGCAGCACCACCACCACAATCACCACCATCGCCAACCACATCTTGGACGGCGCTTCCTTGCGCCCCGTCCTGCTCGGACCCCCGGTAGGAACCATCATGTAGGCGGTGGACTCGCTGCTCACGGATCTGAAATAATCCTGGTGCTGCTGCGGCTGCTGTGCGCTCGGAGTGGCCATGGCATTCCCGACGCATGAGTAGAGTATAAAAAACCAAAAGGAAAAACGGGGGGAGGCTGGGAAACGAGCAAAAAACAACAACAACAACGCAGACTTGACCAACTGACCGTAAAATGGAGCAAAAATTAGTTTTCCATGCGTCTGCCGGCGAGCGGAGCTTTCACATTCGGCAGGAGAGGCGAGGCTAAAGGGGGAGGAGAGGAAGAAAAAGAGCCGAAAAGTTTTAAAGTTCGGATGCGTCCATGTCTGCTCAGCGCTCAGCTGCTGTGTGAAGTGGGATTGGAGGAGGCAGCTGGACTGGTGGGCTGGAAACGGAGAGAGCGCAGCAAAAGAGGGGGCAGGCTTAACCTCTTCATCACCCTGGAGCTGTGTGGAGGAATGCGCCCTCACACGTGCGCGCGCGTACACACACTTAGCCTTTTTCTGATTTGGCGTTGCTCGCTGTAGGCGCGGGACGCTCATGCCACACACAGCCAAAGTAGATAAACAACAAGAGAACGTTTTTATTGAACTTTGAGTGCTGCCACACTCAGGAAAGTGACACGTTTTCGCGCATCTAATAAGAGGAATATTATTATCTATTATTCCTGTCTGGAGACTTTTTCATTTTTCTGTCACTGAAAAGATTTCAGGGTAATATGCGTTTTTTTCAGCTGCCTTTTTTCCCCCTTCTGTTAGACTTGTTATGTTGTCATCCATGCCATGAAATGTTTCTTTTCTTTGTATTGGAGTGTTGTGCGCCTCGTTGAGCCTCAGATTGGCCGGGCAGAGGGCGCTGTCTCTCTGTTCACATCTGCATAACTTCTGAGGAAACACTCTGGCCACTTTTAAGTTCTTGCTGGACCGACTTTTGCCTTCATTGCAGCCTTAATCAGTGGCTATCCAAGATATTTTTAATAGGGTGACCAAGATAAGATAATAATAATATATTATTAATTACAATGTCCAGCAGCATCATTTTGATTACAATCACTGTGTGAAATGAGATTATTGGGTGTCTGGAAACCCTTAAATAATAACTTATGTCCCTTTCTAGTGTGAAAAACAAGATATAAACTTGTTCTTTGTAATGTTAGCTTTTTCTCAAAATCCTTTATCTGGCAGAAGAAGGAGAGGCTTGAAACATTACACATACTGTAGAGTAAACACAGATCAACCAGTAAACAATAAAAACAGTTGCTCTTGTAGCTGCTAGAATCTACTGGCTAGAATGTGAGTCTGTTTTTCAGGGTGGCACCAAAGCCTCAAACCCCTCCACTCCTGTCCTGTTATTTGTTGTCACCCACTGTCATTAATTCAGAAAACACAGATTTGTATTTCGTGGCATTATTCAACTTATCTGTAGGAAACATTCCTCAGAGATTTTGCTCCATATTGACATGACAGAATCACACAGTTGCTGCACATCCATGATGAGAATCTCCCGTTCCACCACATCCCAAAGGTGACATATTGGATTGAGAT
>JBBBVU010000005.1:20758797-20768983 GCA_037177055.1 Atherinosoma microstoma
TTGTGACATGGTGCATTATCCTGCTGGAAGTAGCCATCAGAAGATTCTCCACTGTGCTCATAAAGGGATGGACATGGGTGATACTCCAGTAGGCTGTGGTGTTTAAACCATGCCCAGTTGGATTCAATCAATGGTAAATGGACTGTAGCCTACTTATATAGCGCTTGTCATGTGACCACTCAAAGCGCTCTAACACTACATGTTCATTCACCCATTCACACAACACATTCATACAGCACCTATATTGGAACATACTTAGTGCTTGGTGTAAGCATTCATACACCCATTAGGCACATCGGGAGGGAGTTGCTACACCAAACAGAACCTCTGTTGCTTTTGCTCATCTCTGTGTTCTCTGAACTGTCACCTCCCAGTGTTTTGTGTGTATGTCTTTGGACTATTACAGAACTTTACAATGTTTGAAAGCAAACATTTACCCAACGCCCTCCAATCCAATATTTGAACTTCAGCTTACAAAAGCGTGACAGAGCTCTACTCAGGTCACTGAAGATATGTGCTGCTACGCAGTCATGAGTGCAACATTTAGATTTCATTTCACTCGCAGCCAAGAAGAAGAAACTTGCATGCCAAGCAAAGCCTCCACCCCTTCTTAAATCAACATAAAAATAGAGCTTTTTTAAAAAAAATGTCTTCCATTGTTTTTTATTCCATTGTCTTTAATGTCCCTTCACCCAGTTATTTGCTGCTTTTTGGAAGTAGATGGCACATTTCTGTTTTTAAAAACTGCAACATAGCAGTCTGAGACCATTTGCTGTGATGGAGGCCAAGTCTCCTACAAAATTTTAAATGCTATTTTGATTTGTGAAAGCTTTTATGGGTGTGATCCAGAAAAATGATCCCAAGTCAAGTTCCACAGGTTTTCTCACCAGATGTGAAAGCTATCCATTCCTACTGGGACCTATTGATGTCCCGGTACTCTTTGCAAATCTTTATGGCAAAGAGGGACTGGAAGGAATATGGAAGCATAGATAAGTAAATTCAGAGCGTTGGCATTTCAAAAGAGAGGTGGAAGAAGAGTCGACAACTTTCCATAATAATGGCAGTGATGTTGTTTTAGGTGTGCCTTCTTGAGGGCCGGTTCTGCCTCTGCTGTGGGACGTGTCTCTGGCTGGATTGTAATTCAAGGCTGCAAACAGCCAAATGTCTGACAAACTTTACAAGGGGGCAATATACAGCACCTGCACTCAAATCTCTACAAGTATCCCCTCAGTGACATGAAAATCAAATGATGCATGATGCCGATACTGTTAATGACATGATTTAAAAATTTGTTTTTAACTCAAATTTTTTTCCAGGTCATTGCTGGAACATTTTAAGTGTTTTTCCAGCCCTTGGTGAATGCTGCCAGAACAAATGTGCTGCCAGAAAGAAGTTCATCACAGACGGCATCACCCGGGAACACCCTCCAAGTCAACGGCAGTTCCAGATGGGATGTCCCGTGGATTTGTTTGATACCCTATCTGAAATATATCTTGCGAATGGAAAGCAAAGCCTGTGATGTGGATTGGATTAAAAAAATGGAATGGATTCCAGTTCTGTAAAGTTTTTACAGCTAAAAAAAGTTACCCTGACTGTTCTGAAAAACTGCTTGCATGGTGCCAAGATCGGCTTGAAGTCAATTTGCACTCCTCAAGTTTAAAGTCAAGGAAATGACCAGCAAATTACTTTAAAAATAAAGGACAAGCTATAGCAGTGAACTTTGGAAAAACTAGTTATCACTCACAGTTTAATCTTAGCCAGACAACCACAGTACCCCAAGTACAATGTCTTTGGCAATTCCCTAAATTCAGTTGCTCTTCACTGCCCCCACCGCTTCTGTTGGTACTGCTCTGTTTGCTATGTCAGGCTATGCGTCTGCAAGCTCTCTGAACACAGACAGAAATTAGAAGCACTCAGAGAGCACAGATCTCTGCCAAGCCATAGGGTGACTCACCTAAAGAAAAACCCAAAAGTCCAACATTATATTTTGAACCAGATCCAGAATATCAACGTGATCCGGGTCAAACAATGTCAGATTATAACATCTACCTGTAACTAGAAGATGTCCTGTTGCAGTGTTTTATAGCCTTTTGGAGATGGCTGCACTGCATGTACGTCCTCTACCGGAGCTGCATCGATGCCTGAATGACCCGCCGTGCGTTCATTAGTGAGCTCTCCACGAGACATCCAGCGCTCTGTTTCCTTACTTTAGCATTATATGATGCTCTTTTCCTAATTGTTCCTCCTCAGATAATTGATGAAAAGCTAGGAAGTATTTGACATTCTCCTATTTGAAATACAAGCCCAAACTAATCCCACATGCTAATCAATTAATTCTATTAATTTATTTATCTATTGAAGCTTTGTCTACTTCTGAATGATAAAAAAAAGATTCAAAGAGAAAAAATTGGCCTCTGTAAATGCCAACTTTTATTATTTAAAAAAAAAAAAGGCAGCGTCAGCAGGGTATCTTATAATGACCCCCTCGGGTGGTTTTAGAATGTTGGAGGTTCTAGTGTCAAAAAAATACCTGGATCCAGACGGTGACCTGGATCACCCTCAAAATCTAATCATGTGTTGCTTATACCTTTTTGGAGATTTCCTGAAAATTTCATCAAAATCCGTCTATGACTTTTTGAGTTATGTTGCTAACAGACAGACAGAACAGAGAGACAGATGTATGGCGACGAAAACACAACATCTGCACCTCTACAAACATAGAGGTATTGGAAGGTGGACAGAAAGCTCTATCGATATGCGTATTTAACACAGAGCATAAAGGAGGTCAGTGACGGTGGCATTGCCACCAAAGACTATTTAGGCACAGTCTTAAAGCATTTATTTCAGAAAGTGTCAGTTGGTCTAACCTGCTCACTGAAAAACATCTATAAAGAAAAAGCGTGTGCATTGCATCCTAAATTACTACTTTGGGGCTATGCATTTTTCCCAAAGAAAATAACATTTAATCACTGTTACTATTGGTAACTAGCACAAAAAGATAAATAAAACAGAACCCAATGTGGCTCATAACTTGAGGAGTATTAAAGAATAAAGTTGAGCCTGCATTCTCCGCACCATGGGTGTGCTGATCCGGCTTCACTCTGATTTACAAACTAAGAGCCAGTAGCCAATGAAACACTCATAAAATAGAGTGACTGCTGTTTTGAAACGCTTCTGGTCTACTTACATAGGCACTGGAAATAGATAGGTATTATACCATGGTATAAGTGGTATTTCTAGATATATACTTTTTTCAACTATTTCCCTGGTTAAAATGTTAAATATATAATAAAAATGTCCTGCAGAGTACTGGAAGCAGATGCCTTGTGGTGGATAAATGTGACCATGAGATCAGACTGCTTTATAAAAAAAAAGAAAAAAGAAAAAAAATCTTCACGTCATTTTTTATATGATCCAACACTCTATGAAATGTCTATCATATCCATCATGAAAAATGGAGACAAATGGTACGGGTTAGGTTCAATATTTTCATCCAAGACCGATTAAGGGGAAAGTTGCACATTCACATGCCTTAGCAGCGTGAGCCTGGCGGGAGATAAAAATGCAGTCAAACAAGATTGAGTGGATGGGCGGTGAACAATGGCCTTCAGCCTGCAGTGGCCATCAAGAATAGAGAGAGCAGGGCGGTAACCTGCCAAAACCTCAATCACGCAAGGAATATTTTTATCCTTTGACAGAATATTGGGAAATTGAACATCCAAGCATCAGTTTGTGGGTGTAATGCTAGCACTTTGTGGCAAAAAGTAATGTTTGATTTCAAGTAAATGATGTACAACTATTGTGGTACATTTTACTTTCCATGATCATAAGCTTCGTTTCCATGACCCCTAGAATTGTGCAAAACCTAAATATCGCAATAAAAAATGGTTATGGAAACACCTAAATTTAAAGTAAAGTTGACACGGTATATATAGACAGAGGAGGAATCGGAAATCTTTTTACAAATAATCAAGGAGAAAAATATAACTGTTCTAAAATTCTGAATCCATAATTCGTCTGTGAATTCCTCGGTGACGATGCTCTCCCAGAAATCCCTTAACCTTGTCTGCTCCCAGACATACGGACTTTGCCTCTGAACTATCACTTGCTGCTTTCGTCTTCTGATGAGGACAGCGGCAACAACTGTAGCAGCAACCGGAACAGATGCTCCAAAACGCAAAATGTTTTGTATCTCCATCTTCCTCAAAGCGGAGTATCGCGGGACCAGATTTTACGACAATTACTACATTCCATTCAATGGAAACACATGCAAATTGCAATTGTACTTTGTCGAAAATTTTTGAAAAATATATCTTAAAAAATAAGCTGTAATGGAAACGCAGGAATAGACACAACCACCAAAAAACCAAACAAGTTAACGTGCTTGACTCAACAATTCCTTTGTTCCACTGAAGGAACAACAAGGACAACAGAGGAATGATGGGCTTTCACTCAGACGACCGTGGTTGGCTTTTGTGTAGAACTGCGATTTGTAGACATGGGCCCCTTTTACATGAAGATGCTGAGACAATAAATTTGGCCTCTTGTTTACACTGTGACAGAGGTTTGGTGGACGAAACTACTCTTAAGTGAATTTTTTTTCAAAAGCAAGCAAATTCTGTCCGTTGAACTTTGGCGCTGATGACCTTTGTTACGTCATCCTGGACTTGCGCGGTCAAGCCCTGTTTTAAGTTATTTGGTCTCTCAGGGAAATGGTTCTCACAACTTTTTGCACTATGACCACCAAGATGAAATACATTGGCGTTCGCAAGAGAATGCCAAATTCACACTTTTAAAATAGCACCAGTAACAACTTTGTTTTCTGGTCACCCGATGATAAAAAATTCTGAAAGTAAGACTTAAAAACAATCAGAATCTTCAAAAATAAAGTGCTTTTTGGTGGATTTGGTTCGCTGCTGTGACAAAGCACCTACATGTCCAAAATCAGCCTATCTCTCCGAGATAATGCCAAATTCGGATTTTTAAGAATTTTAAATTCTAGTTTTAACGGATTAATCTCTATGCATTAATGCATTAAGTTCAACAGCCCTAATAAAAATTCCAAATTTATTTGACAAACAATGACTGGAATGATCTTGGGACCCCCAGTTTGAGAACCACCATAACCACACTTATGGCTGATCCACTCCTGGGACTCGTTCACCTCAAATTAACAATGGAGCAACAACAAATTATAAATCTCTTGCCGTTTCTGTTTTGTTCAAACCTAATGTGGTTTTAACCAGAATCTGTCCGGTATGAGAGAGAAAGCAGTCTTTCAAACATGTTGTGCTACATGTTTTTAAGCAGCCCAAAGTTTGCTTCTTTGGTCTAAGAGTGTGAACGAGTGTTTACACTGACTCACGGACTGTACTATCTCTGGAAGTGGACCAGAGTTTGACCAAACAGCAGTGTGAATGCGCCCTAGGATCCCAACTGACCCCTGTAGCAGGGTCCATGCTACTAATGGACTAATGGTGCTACTAATCGGGTGCCAATCAGGCTCCTGATTTGTCACCATCTGGGGTACCAGAAGCTCAAAACAAGTCAAAGTAAAAGATCCTTTCTAACATTGACAAAGGAGACATTTTTACAGGCACAACCCACATACTTATCTTTGCTGCTCGTCCCACAAGTGCATTTTCCTTACAAACATGGCACTGTTCAAACAAACAAATGTCTTCACTTTTTCGGCTAAGTTTATATTCTACAGGCACTGGTGACAGCTGGGTTTTGTTGATATGTCTTCTCTAAAACCACACTGCCAGATAAATACTATTATTTTCATATTTGCTGAACATGGTTGATATTTCCTCCACGTTTTCAATAAACTAGTAACTTGTGTTGTTTTTTCTTTCAAATCCTTGAAGAAGATTCCCAATGATGATGAGTGGGGTTATTTCATATGCATTTCATCCAAATGGATTTGCTCTCCACAAAGAAAGAGGCAAGATTTGGTATTTCTGCCACTTACTTTCCACTGTAACATGCAACAAGCCTCCTGTTATTCATCTTCTGCATTATCATGCTGGTTTCCATCTCCTCTCTCAGTTCCCCTTACTTACTGGCAGTCAGCCTCCTGACAGCGCAACAAGCATTTCTCCAGATGTGTCTCCTCTGACACCCCAGATGTCCGACCGGCCCTGCAGCTTATCGATGTGCATGTGCGTCAGCGTGTAAGTTTCTCGCCATGTCAGTCAGTCAGCATCTCGTGGTAAGAAAGCATGATGGGCGTTGGGAGCTAAAAGTTCGGAATAAGCATTGCATGACATATTATGTATCAGAGCTGAGGGACTATCACATCCCGCAGCACCGTCATTGCGTATGTATTGTGCTCTGTTTGCGTGCATGTGGCTCAAATTAGCAACTACGCTTTGAGACATTTAACCCCAAATTCTTTAACATCTGCTGTCAGAATATTTTAGGAATTTAGAGTGAAAGCTGCAATGCGATCGTAAAGGTAAAACCTGCAAATCATTCATTTGAAAATTGAAATCTTAGTCAAAAAGTGCAAGTATATTTCACTGGATCTCCTTACTGGATAACATATGAGTTCTCCTTTTCTTTACCTCTCCACTGTCAGATGAAGGGGGATCTTGTGACAGACTACACTTGTCTGAAACTGTCTGAAACCAACAATCTGAGGTCATGGATTTCTTTGGCAGCTGTGCGGGGGTGTGAAAAGAGTCAAACTGAAATGTGTTTGGACACGTACAAACCTCACTTCCAGAAAGGAGACCTGAAATTCAATGAAAACTTAATTTGCGATTTGTTCATTTGTTTTAACCTTTGTTTAAGAAATTCAAATCCAAAGAAATTATTTTCAGTGTCTCCACTGACCAACTTAAAACAAATCTAGAATTTCTTGCCAACGACCCATTGAAAAAGTACAAATAGAGACAGGGTAAGACAGAAATGTTTAAAGAATACATAACACATTGTGGAAAATTTCACAATCAGACTGAACAGTGACAGGTGAGGGTGTCAAGATTGGGTATAAAAGAAGCATCCACCAAAGATGAGGTTTTTTCAAGCAAAGGTGAGTAATTGATAACCATTTTGTAACAAAATTGGTTAAGAAAAATTGTTCTCAGTGATGGATATTAAAGAACGTCTGTGTTTCAACATCTACAGTGAGTATTATTGTTAGATCATTCAGGGAGTCTAGGGAAATATCAGTGCCTAAAGGCCAAAGCTAAAGACCAGTGTTGGATGCATGAGCCCTCAGGCAGCATTGCATCAGAAACATCCATAACACCATGATCAATACAGACATTTGGGTTGGGAATACCTTGGTGTCGAGTGAAAAATAGTCATTTTTACTCAACACAGTCTGTATTACATCCAGAAATGTAACCTAAAAATCTATTGTGCAATAAGGAGATTATACCAATTTTTGAAAGACCACAAGTTTGTCTCAAATGGACAAGAAGACAATGGAGACGAGTTTTGTGGTCAGGGGATTCAGCTGCTTTTAGGAAAAACTTTACGTTTTGGTTCTAGATGAGAGACTATCCAGGCTATTGCCACAGAAAGGGGCTGAGGTTATTGTAGGTAATGGGTTTGGGGTGCATCAGTCTAATTGATGCAGACGTATGTTAGAATTATGAGACGTTCTCCCAGGAGATCTGTAGCTATTTCACCAGACGTTATATTTATCAAGAATGGACACAAACTCAACACATTAAAAAGGACAAGTGATGTAACACCATGGTAAATGTACCTCCATCCCAATTAGTTTTTTTGTTTTGTTTTTTTGAGTGACATCAAATTCTACATCTGCTTATATTTTCCAAACACAATGGAGATGGGCTATGAAGGCCACGGAAATTGTTTCTTTGTACTTGTTTCTGTTAAATAACAATGCAAATGAATGAAGATGTTACAGTTTCCCATTTTTTTCTGGAAAAAAAGGACAATTTTCTCTCTACCAATGCTACACTTTTTTTTTGTTTGCATGTTTATGTTTTTTTATCCACTGCAAGATGAAGCTGTACTTGCGTTTACTTGCAATACCTATTACAGATTTTGTACCATCTTGGTCAAAGTTTTGAGAGAATGGGTGACTACTGAAAGGGAAAGCCGAAAGTTCTGTTATTTACTCACACGTCATCCTTTTTCTCAGCTGATATCTTTGAACATTTCTATACTTGTGTTACCGAATGTGGTCAGTAGGCAGCGGTGTAAACTAAATTACAAATGGATGCAACAAAGAAGGAGCTGTTAGTCAGAAATAAAACTGGAATAAGATGCAAATAAACCAAGCTACATTGGCTATGAACCAGCAAAACATGGAGGTAGATCTTCAGGAATTCTTTACAAGAAATATTATGTAATTTTTTTCATATCCATTAGTTTTTGTGTTTGAAGCTGTTGGCACATTGAGCCACTAAAGCTAACATTGGTGAGTAAAATGGCAGCATAAACATATTAATGTTAAACAGCTTTTAATTTCCAAACATAAATCAGATACATAGATAGAAGGAAGGCAGGACAGCCATAATTGTATATTCAGCATAAATAAGGATGTAAAATTTTTTAAAAATTATGTTTTATCTTGTGGCCATGTGTTTATAGCCCTGTTCATCATCGGGCTGTTGTCAAAATCACTAACCTATCGCTAACTGCTAATCAATAACATTAATTAACATAATCACTTTAGCTAGTTTGTTAATGTTGCTAACGTTCATCAGCATAGCCCTCCGAGTGTGTATGTTATAAGATTTTAACACAACATAATGTCTCTTTGTCGTTTTTCTCATCTTACTGAAGACATATGCAAAAATATGCCCAGCCAATTTAAACAATCCGGCATCTTTGTTTTGTTGTCATCAGTCGCTTCATCTGACATAGCAACTAGCAAGGACTTCCGATGTAACGGTAAAGTAGGGGTATCTTATTTCCTAAGGGAATGTTTCACCCCCTATATCTTACCACTTTGTTTTAAGAGAAGAGAGGTAGGGAAAAGCAAGGGGTAAAAAAGAGAAATGGGATTGGGCCTAAATGATTTCCAGTTTAGTTACCGTGGTAACTAGTGCTGGTGGACAATTGTATCTCCTCTTACTGAAGACAAGGACATATTATCAGAATTTTTTTTAAAAACTGACACCTTGAATGAAAGTAGTGGACACTACCTTTTGCATGTTTCTCATGGGCACCTGGGCTGATCGATTCCGTTGACACCCAAGGACAGTCTTAGTTTGAGTCTGACTCTTTCAGGTGAGTCACTCTTTTTTGAGCAGCTTTCGTGGAATAATCATTGGTGGATGAATCTTTGTGAAGCAGATATGAAGGCAAACGCCATGGATTTAGCAATAAAAGCAGCAAAATGACTTGATGGGATTTTTATTTCAGTGCACCAAACCCACTCAACACCATCAATCATAAAGATTTAAACTTCCTGCTTCTACAGAAATACTTTAATTAAAACATACCTTGACCTCAGGTTATACGAAGAAAATAACAGAAAGTCATGGGTCAACCAAGCTATCACCATTCCATAGTATTACCCCCCACATACCGAAACACAAAATCCCCTCAGTGTTGTTCACACCCCGTCAGTTTTTAAGTTAGATTTTCCCCCGAGATTGCAACCCCCTTCTTTTTCCCAGTGTTTGAATATTTAACGGTAAATTATTCTTGGCTTTGTACATTGTTTGTGCTGATTGAAACTCTACAATATCCATGATCTTTAATAATTTTGATTTCAGCGTAGGTGTGTTTCAGATATTTGACATTGTGAATTATTTGTATTGCTCTTTTTTGTAAAATGACTTGATTTGAGTGAAGTTTTCTATGTGTTGCACCACACTGCAGCACAGTAAGTTAAGTATGGCAGAATAAGTGAAAGTAGGGAATGTGAAGTGATTTATGATCCAGAAAATACTTTTTTCTGTAATACTGAATGCTTCTTGAAATTTTACTTTGTATATATTTAATGTGAGATTTCCATGTATTGTGATCTATCATAATACCGAGAAATTTGATTTCATGAACCCTTTCTATGGTTACCCCATCTATGTGAACCTGCACCACATCGACCAAACAACATGAATTTAGTGTTGCTTAAATTTAGTGATATTTTGTTGCTGTCAAACCATTCATTCATTCATTCATTTTCTGTACCGCTTAATCCAATTCAGGGTCGTGGGTGGGCTGGAGCCTATCCCAGCAATTATCAGGCAAG
>JBBBVU010000005.1:20772882-20788022 GCA_037177055.1 Atherinosoma microstoma
ACTCCACACAGAAAGGTCACTGTTTCAAACCCCTCCCCAGCTCGAACCAGCAACCCCCTCTGGCTCAAACTCCGCCCAAGGCTTGAACCAGTGACCTTCTTGCTGTGAGGCTGTGGCGCTAGCCACCACAACACCGAGCAGTTTGCTGTCAAACCATTTTGCTTAATTTGTGTATTTCAATATTGATGTGCTAAATTCTGAAATGCTGGGTCTCTGGTGAAGCCAAAACTTCCCTTTAACCCCAAATCCTCTTTTCTAAATGCAATGTTGTCTTTTCACATTATGTGTTGTTAGTTTGTGTTCAAACTCCTTGTTAATTTATTTCTGTCCCGCCCATGTTAAGCTGTCTCTGGTAAGACACACTCCTACTTGTATGCACACACTTTGTTCATCTCCCACTCAATCCATCTGCAACGGGAGGGAAAAAGCGCTTTGTATTATTTGCACATCTGCATGTGTTTTTGAGCACTGAAGAACAAATGCAAACAGAAGAGAACAAAGAAAGGTCTGTGCCCAGAATGCCAAATTTCTTAAATGTAAGACGTGTGCACGCTCAAACCGGGCCTCTTAAACAAGTGACAGAACAAAAGATGACAAATAGGAACAAGAAACACTCTATTGAAAACCACTCTGAGGGCTCAGCAAAGATTTTCTTTCCATTTGGCATTCTCTATGCATTTAGTGGTTTTTTTTTTATTTTTATTTTTTTCAGGATCACAGGATCATGTTTTAGTGGAGATTTGTGGCTCCCTCTCCCTCCAAATCTGACCTCAACATGCAAGTGAGTGTTTAAAAGAGTTGTCTTTGAGCCAGAGCACAAGTTCATCCCTGCCAATATTCAGCTTGGTCAAGGGGATGAATGAATCATGCTCTATTTAGATTACAAGCCTGATTATAAGCAAACAGCTTTCCCGAAAGCGTAACTTGACTCAAATTGAATTGGAGTGGTTTGATACTTCATCATCTACAAAACAACTACAATACTCATTCATCTTTTGTTACAGTTGTACCCTGTAGAAAGAGAATAGTTGAACCAACTCAAATGAATTGTTTCAGTTGGTAACAAGTGATTTAAAATAAGTTTATCCAAGTTCAGTTATTTGTTCAATTTGACAGTTTAAGTCAGACTTACTCAAATCATTTAGTTTCCTTTAAATAACAAATCCGAATCACTCCGACTCGGTTTCATGGAAAGTCAAGTTAAATGATCCAAGTTGCTTTAAATGAAACATTGGATTTATCCATAAATAACTTAATATTGACATTTTACTTGGTTATTATAATTTTCATGCTATATTAAGTATTTTAATTCACATTTTCAAATTCTATTTGAATGGGGTAAGAAATATTGAGCCTAATGACATTAGATGTCAGGCAACCGTTTTAATTCTGCAGGTGGGAATAACACAAACCCCCATTTTAGCTGGTGCTGGGTGTCTCTCACTGTACTGTCCTTCACTCTCATGGGGCCAACTGTAACATTCAGACAGAGCAAAGCATCCCAGGAGCATTATCAAAAATGCAAACATAATACAGGCAGTAAACCGAATAACTTAAATTTATGGGATAGCAAAAGATTAAATTCCTGCTTAGTATACATTTCCCATATCCCAATTTCCCTTGGTGGGTGGGTGGCCTTTTGTTTGCTTTATCTGTATGAGTGTGTGAGAGATAATGATTAGGTGTGTGCTTTTAATTTGGTTAAGTTACATACTTGGGCTTATTTTTATTTGATGTTGAAATTATTTAATTTGATGTTTGATTATTTATATTGTTACGTAAAGCACGCTGTGCTGCTCTTTTGTATGAAAAGTGCTATATAAATAAAATGTGATTTAATAAGTTTTTTTTCTGTCATCGTACAATAGGCACTAAATGATTTGAGTAAGTCTGACTGTTGAGTTGAACTGACTTAATAAATTATAAAAAAAAACATTGATCAACTTAATTCAATCACTTATTACAAATGGAAAACAAAATACTTAACTTTAAATCTCTTGATTCAAAATGACTTAATTAATCAAAAGAAAGATTTTATTATTAACCAAAATAATTAAGAGGGATTCATCTAAAAAAAAAGGAGAAAAAAATGAAGAATTGCTTGAGGTCAACTATAGTCCAGATATTCTATCCAGTCAATGGATTTTGAATTTCTTCAAGGTTTTATGTCACTAATAATTCATAAATGTGAAATGGAAAAATAAAGGCTCAAATAGGTTTCAGTTATTTTTCTTAAATGGGACAGTTAAGTAACTCATTGCTGTCATGTATTCCCAATGGGAAACTTTGGCATCATACTATAAAAACATGCAACATTTCTCCTGTGCTGCCATCTATAGGATATGTGCCTTTACTGACGTTGGGTTCCTATATATCAGCAACAGGACAGGAAAATCCACCTTGGACTGAAACCGTGTCCTGAGCTCATCATTCAGCATCTTGCTGCTTCCAAGACCAAAATAGTTCCACATAACATAAAAAAAACACAGACAAACCCAAGATGGATCAGATTTCTGACATTCCACAGGTCATCTCTTCATCTTGTTGAGCTTAAGTGGGCTTTATTTTGGAAAAGGTTTATCAAGAAGAAATGAAAAGAGCATTAATGGGAACATATCAGACTGGCATCATCACATATGATTCCACATGTTAGACCAGCATTTTGGCTTTATCCAGGGAGGAGGTGATGATGGTTTCAGCCAGTTGGTGAGCGAGCAGATGAAGATCAGTATCATCTGTTATCTGCTCCCTGTTTTTAACATTTAAGACCCAGTCCATGATATCACACGTCAAAGCCTCTGCAAACGCCTCCATGCTGGCTCCATGCTGAGAATCTACATCTAAATAGTCTCTTGTCAAATCATTTGTGGACAGTGAATGCATCAGATGCTCCATCAGTTCCATCTGAGGATCAGTAATGGCGCCGTCTGAGTCGTCCTCTTTGTCTTTTGGAGTTGGTGGAGGAGGAGATGGTAGGAAAACCTTTGCCAGTCCACCCTTTAGCTTTCGGGCAAAGCTGTGTCTGCTCCTCTCAAGCTCGGGGATGAGAGGGGTGGTCGGAGGGGCGTCAGGGTAGTCGAGGGATCCTACGCCCGGAAGCCCTGACTGGGATAGAGGTGGATGATAGGAAGTCTGGATGTCCTTAAATTGATCCATGTCTGTGTCTAACAAGTTTTCCTCACCAGATTTATCCACAAAAGACACCAGTCCAGCACATTCAGGATCAATCTTAAGGCAATCTTTGATGTTTTGAGCCATACAAGCTTCTCTCAGTGCATTTTCTATTACAGCTGATGCTAACTCCTCGGCTAATATTTCTCGTTCTTGATCAGAAACAGGCAGCTCAGATTCACCTTTCTGCATTTGGTTTAGAAATGACTGGATTATGTTCTCGGTCATATTTTGGGCAAACTCCTCCACAACCTCTGTGTTTAGAAGACTTCTCTTTCCAAGGTTTTCGGGAACCGGCTCTGGCATCCTAGGATCTGCATTCATAGTCTGTGTTGAATCCTGTGAGGAGAAAAGCAATAAGCAAGGTTTTAGTGAAAAAATATTGTCTTTTCCGCTGCCTTTTCCCCGTTTTTGCAGCAAGGTCATGCCTTACTCAGATAATTAGTTGGCTTTCTTGTTTTTATTAGAACATTGTTTGCCATCAGTTCAGTTAAAACCAGACAGGTTATAGATATTTTCCTTAAATGGTGCAGCATTCCCCTTCAGTTTCTGCTCTATAAATATTTCGACATTCCTGGCCTGTTTTAGATTAGAGCAGAGACTGATAAGCGACAAATTGAAATAATACTTTAAGGAACTTCAAAAAGAGAGTGTAACCGGGGTTCTTGCAAGAATGGAGAAAGAACAGAGGTACAGACAGAACACAGAGCAGAAACTTCCCCTGAGATGGAAAGTAAGATGGAGGCCTTAACCGCAGCTTGTCACCATATGAGCTGTCAGGCAGTCAGGATGTGACAAGCAGGAAGTTCAGCCCAGTATCAGCTTAGCTCAAAGAACTCTGCTGGCTTCAGTGGCCGCAACCTGCTGCCTTTGTAAGTCCCAACATCTGTAATCGATGCAGATAGAATTTAGTTTGAACATTTTGATGTTAAGTTGGCAAACACAAATGGATTAAAGCTAATATTACATGAAATGTTCATCGTAGAGAAATTCAAATCCATTTCAGTACAGAGGGAAGTACTGGATGGCTACATGAGTGTTTGTAAAATGAATACCAGTGCATAAAAGTAGGAATTGTATAATGATAAAGGGCCATTTTCCTCCACTGAGGACTTGAACTTTTAGTTAATTATGTGTGATACTTGGTTAACATGGGCTGCACGGTGATGTGGTGGTTAGCACCGCAGCCTCACAGCAAGAAGGTTGCTGGTTCAAGTCCAGGGCATAGTTTAATTGCTGGGATAGGCACCAGCCCACCTGCGACCCTGCATGGATTAAGCGGTACAGAAAATGGATGGATGGATGGACTTGGTTAACACATAATAACAGAGTTTGAACACTACTTTTACTTACATAAATAATCCAAATCCAAACAAGACCATAGGTTTTTACATTTACTGAAACACTGAGCCTTTATCAGTCATATGAAAAAACATGGAAACTCAGAGGTATCATTGCTCTCCTGGGTCCTTCGTAGACCTATAAATGCAGGCCAAGCTGTCTGACATTTTACTTTTAAGTTTAATTCTTGGCTGCAAAAACACAAGGTATTGATTTTCACATCTAACTTTTGACACACAAGGAAAAAAAAGCACTTTTCCCCAAAATGATAAACTGCCCCTCCAAAATTTTTAGATTACCTTGTGCTTAGATGAAAAACGTATATCCGCAAAAGGCCCCAGGTCTACACATAAACGCAATATACGATATGACAGGAATTGGCTAACATAAGAGAAATTAGTATATGCAAGCAATACATCATTGTCAATCAAACAAAACAGACTAAGAATGTTGCACAGAGGTATCATGACATCAACCATGGGTTTGAAATCTGTTATTTGGAGGCCACTAGTTTAGCCTTTAGCTTGTTCTATTTTATTATTGCTGGTGTCAGTAGTGACAACATGCGGGGTTGGGGGGATATGACTCCAAGTAAGGCAGAAAAATATTTCTAACTTGTTTTACAGCTCATGACATGCTCTATATAAAGGAAAACTAAGATATTTCAAGAACCGTAAACAGATTGGTTTTATTCCTAAACCTAACCGTGTTGTTTAGGCTGCGTTCAAGCATCCAAATCAATAGATAGCGTTTTGCGAATTTCACAAAGTTCTGGTAGACCGAACTGAAGGATGGCAAGGAATTCACCAGCCTACGGAACTGTGCATAGGTAAACATTTTAAAGGTGAAAGTCAAGTTTGTGCTGTGATGCAAGTTACATCTAAAACTTAGTTTATGGTAACTGATTTAGTCATTACATAATGGGTGCTTTTGCACCATTTTGGTCAATTATGGGTCAAACACGTTTTATATATGTGCAGTTGACTTGTTTGTTTGTCAAAATGTTTATGTGAGATGTAATATCTTTGTACAAATGATGTACTTTCTCTTTAACTGTTGGTGCTATTCCAGTGCTGGAACAGCAATATTGTCTCAGCAGTGACACCTGCTGTTTAAAATGAAGAATGGATACAATCCAAACTGTTGTGGTGTTGAATCACAAAAGGGATTATTTTCTTGGATTTAAAGATATAATATGAATGAACAAAGATCAATACATATAGAAAAACAAGCATTTCTTTATTGAAAAAAAATGGTCAGGAGCACTGTATTAAAAATAGACATAATTCTGAAGTGGAAATCACTACGTGGCCAAAGGATATACGATAAAATGTATTTCCATACCTACACAAATACAAGTTGAAACTTTTTTGTTGTTTTTGTTTTAGCCTGTAGTCATTTTAGATGGATAAAGTTGAGATGAAAAACCGTCCTGTAGTCCAATGTATCAACTAGAAATTCGTTTTGGGGATCTTGAACACCAGTTCCTCCAGTTTAAAAATTAAAGGAACAATTCATTTTAGTTTCAGCACATGGTTCAACATCCTCCATGATGGTATGCAGGCGTATTGGTGCTCACTGCATGGGTAACTTGAACATCTTTAAAGGCCCAATTACAATCCTGAACTGGTTTCGAGGAAACACATATTACCACCCAATTACACCTTTTTCAGGGAAGATGTTGCTTATTTCAGCAAAATAATGCCAAACACATTCTGCATGTTTAACATCAGCATGACTGTAAAGGAGTGCAGGTGCTGCACGTGCAACTGTCATCCAATGAAAACTTTGACGCTCCAAAACCCTTTCAGATTTGCTCTGAGAAGCGGTAATAGTTCGGACTTCGGTCTTTTATACCGTTCTCATTCAGGCAAACTTTCTACTCTTTTACCTCGGAGTTGTAGCGGACATGTACCGGCTAGCCCCCATGCCATGAGAGTGGAAATGTTGCAGCACGTCGTTTTGCCTGAACGCACAAGAAACGTTCCGGACAAGTCGCAACACAAAGACGTCCTACCCTGTTTCGACAATCGACTTATACGGAACATTTCCCCATATCTGAATGTAGCCGCGACGTAAAAAGTCTGCGAGGAAGCGGCATGTTTGAAAAGACAACTCCGGTTAAAGAGCGGATGGACTTTACCGCACATATTCCACAATGCAAGTCTGAAAGCGGCTAAAGAGTACTACAAAGGGGGCCCTGCGCTGTTGAACGGCTTTAAGTCCTTTTATTTTGCAGTTGTCTCAGTTCCTACATGTGTGGGGTTGTTAAATGAAGAGATGATGCAGCATGGTGTGGTAAATTTTCCAGCTGTTTGTTCTCTGTATTTTGTTTTATTGTAAATGTACACAATCTTATTTCAATTTCAATTTACTTCAGCTTCATTTTACAGTATTTTTCTCAACTTTTAGACATTTTCTGACTGAGAAATTAGACCAGAAGCTTAGACAAACTTTAAAGTAACAGGAAACTAAACGTAACAGATAACAGCTTCCTTATCTTTGTTTCCTGCTGTTACCATCCAACTGCAGTTTCTGAACTTAGTCTGTTTATGAAGTTAATTGTAGATGGAAAAGACTCATTTAACCATTATTCTACGTAAAGAGGATTTTGCTAACTCAAGAAATACTGTCTTTCCTCGTACCATCCTTATGAAAACTAACAAACACTTTAATCCCAGAAATATTCATTTCACCAAATGGATAGAGTCTGATGTTCCAGACATTTCAGTGGAGTACCACACAAATATTCTGTTATATATTCAATCGATCTCAGCCTGCGCTCAAAATGGATGGAGCCCAGAGAGGACAAGATAAGGAATGAAGCACAGATGTGGAACAAATTGCAGCTTAAATAAAGAATGTTTTCTCTTGGCAATATGACTTGGACAACCCGAGAGGCAGAGGAGCATTTTGAGAGGCAAAGATGCTTCTCAAAGCGTGCTACTCTGAACGTAGTTTCTAATTTGATCACACTAAAGACAGCTGACCCAAAGTTTCCACAAACACATAAATACTCTGCATCTGTTGCCTGTGCAAAGGCAAGCCAAGAATATTGCAATTTTGATACACAGATATCTCACGTGTCCTTTTATGGGCACTTGATTTCTCTCCTTTCCAGTGCTTTATGTGATGATGTATATGCAAATGATACAGGCTTCTGCTTCTGCCAGGGTTTATGGTGGAAAAAAAATCACAAACCTTTATTTGGCCAAAAAAGAGAGATGATAGGTTCACAAAAATAGTTAAGATGAGAAATATATAAAGCTCTTCCAGCCGAAGAGGCAAATAAACTTGTGGTGCATGATTTATACAGTATGGCAGATCAAAAGGCCAACTTCTGATTTATAACGATAGCTGGCGAGACGCAGAAGGAATTTTGAGGACCAATTGGAAGAGATTAAAACCAACAGTTATATAAATGCACCACAAAATATGAAAGAAAGATACAGGAAGCATGAATTGGCCTAAAACAGCCGATATGTAGACCGACTTACCGAAGTGACAGCTGCCGCTTTAGTGTCCCCAGTGCAAACCAGAAACATGGAAAAGACTTGTCATACAAGTTCACAAGTATTACTCACTTCCTGCATTTGAGTGTGTGTGTGTTTGTGTATAGGTGTGTATATGTGTGTGTGAGGATGTAGAAATCTACGTCACTGACTAAATGAGGAAGTAGCAAAGGCTTATATAATTGATTCTGCAAGCTTTTTTCTTTTTTCCTGAACACGAACAGGATTAAAATGTACTGCTTTTCAAATGCTGATCGGCACACAGCCTCCATGAAGTTCTCTATTTTTTTTACAAAAATTGTTTTTCTATTTTAATGCAAAACAATACCTATAAAATAATCCTGAGTGAAGGAAATATTCACTAAAGAAAAGGGTGTGACATTCAGTAAAGGTTCAGAGGCTGGCTTTAAAACCTGGGTGTGGTAGTGTAGTTTGTAGCTTCTATACATGAGACGGCTGCTGAGCTAAACTGCTGTTGAGCTAAACACCATCCTCAACTATCCATTTTTAAGTTATCATACCTGACAGTGAAAGCACTACATCACAAGTAAAAGTAATATGATGGGAGAGGTGCTTCAGTCAAGGATGTAAATCATTAACAAAAACATTGCACTACATATTTAAAAGAGACTAAGTTTTATTTTTGTTTTAGGTCTACTGGAAAAGGGGTTGAAAAAGTATTTGTATTTGTATTGTATTTTACGCAGCTGCAAAAATGTACTTTTACGTCCTCAGAAATTAACGCTATGAGTTTACAAGCTGCAATTCACGAGTAACCAGTAGGGGGCAGTGTGGGGACTAATTTGACCGTATGTAATGTCACAGACTTGCTGTACTAGGTTTAGGGGCCTTACGTATCATATATGATACAGTCGCTGTCATTTTTTTCTACCGTGATCTCAAAATTAACCAAATGCTAATCACCTCTATTGTCGCCATGTTTATCATTTTGTTTACACTCTACAAATTCAGCAACTCTATTCAGTCTTAGTTCACTAATGCGCCCCCTAGTGGAATCCTCTGGTCTAGTACACAAGCAAATATGTAAACAATTACATTCACGACAGAGCTGGTTTCCTACATGGGACCGCCTGTGTAGTCAATTTTGCTTAGCTGATTGGCTAAAAACTGTGAAGAGCAAATCACAGACGTGCTTATTCTTTAGCCCTTTTTTCATACTGATTAAAAGGCATAACAAAGACGCTAACACCTGCTAACATCTGGCTCTTGTATGCATTGGGAAAGTGTTTACCAGGCATTTACAATACCCAAGTGAACAAGCTAATTTTCACTTAGGATTCTGCGTTCGGGGTAACACGTCTACCTAATTTGAAGAGGCACAACTGAACTTAGGCTGATTTTCTCAGGGATGCACCCTAACAACTGCTAACTCAGCATCCACCTTGCATCCTTTCTGCCTTTTAAGCTTTCTCCAGTCAGTAAAAATCATTTCAAACTATATTCTTGATTCTTATTGCTCTTTACTTTTCTCTCACTCTTTTCCTCTCTTCTTCTGATAATGTCCTCTTGCGTTTCTTAGATGAATCAGGTGCGGTGTGTGTTCAAACAGCCGTTCAAACCAGGACCGCCTAGAGAACACTGCTATTCAATGGAAGGCTTTAAGCTTGTTTTAGGGGGTGTATCCATGTTTTTTTTGTTTTTGTAAGTTATAAAAAAAACAAAAAAAACACACATTTATGTATAACAATCTTTGTGTAAACTTGGCATTCACCTCAGATGTGCCAAACTAGCCAATATAGACATTATGCAAATGCTGTATGCTTAGCGATAAATGCTATTGTGAACAGGAAGAAAACTACAAATAACTACAAACAAAGCATTAGCTAGCTGCAGGAGCGGTGTCGTCTCTGGAAGACATTATCTCTCAGTACTTTGGGTTTTTATTTCTTTGTCGGCTGTTTCATATGCCAAAAAGTGTATTTCTCTGGAGGTAAAAGTGCGGTTAAAAACAGCTAATGTTAGACACTCGATATTCCACCGTGGCCAAATATGCGCTAAAAAGCAACAAGGCCTTCCAATGGCAATGCTCCAACACTCCATTAAATCTCATGAAATTCTGCTTTAGCTTACTACAAACTGATTGATTATTTCTTTTACTTATATTTAACTGCAAACTCTTAGATTTCCATAGTTCCAGCATATTAAGTGTAAGATTTCTGAAAAAACAACTTCAGAACTGGTTGTTTTTTTCTATTCAAAATCTGAATTTTTAAAGTCACAAGTAACATAAACTCATGTACAGTAACTGCAGGTGAGTAAACGGCTCAATCGTTACCTTTAGACCACAGCGAAGACAAGAAAAAAAAGCGTGAGAGAAAGCAATCCTCTGAGAGATTTAGATCTTTAATTTTTACATTCCTCAACTGGCTATTTAAGCAGTCATAAAATTTGATAGTTTTGGGTAACTCTCCATGAAATATTACTTTCTTAACCCCAAATGTAGTATCTAAACCCCACCCGTTTGGATTTCATAGCGGCTTCAACCAATCTAAAAAAAAAAAACGATGAAAGTATTCCTCCCAAGCTCTGATGGAGACACAAAGAATCTGGAAGAAGCTGCTTTCATATGAAAGCTTTTTGGCTTGGATGGGCCCAACACGGAGGGGAGATAAAAGAAAAGGATTGATGTGCGATGATATCTCTCTGCAGACTTCATGAGATGCCAGACTGCACTGTGTGAACTACGGGACATGAAGCTGCTTTAGCAATGAAAAAAAGTAAATGCCAAGCAAATGCCTGGGTTTTTCTTTGTTATTGTTTTGAATGTGTTTGTTTGTGGGATGAAGAAAAAACCCAAAGAATGTTTGCTCATTTTGCTGTGCCTACTAAGAGGAAATGATGTACTTAGAGGGTGTACTAGGAGATGACATAACTCTGTTCCCTTGGCCAAAGAAGGGTTGCATTGAATTCATCCATCAACCCGTCCGTCCATCAATTGTCTATACCAGGCTGCAGAGGAGCTAGAGCCTATCCCATCCTCTAGTAGGCGAGAGGCAGGGTACACCCTGGACAGTTCGCTAGTGCAGACCCAAAATGAATTCATCTAGGATTTATTGCCTTCTCCTGATAGGACACTTCATGGCCTCAATTCCTGTTATTCAGACAAGAATCACAACACAAACTCCTTTACGGTTGGGTGAACTTTAGCTTGATGTCCATCCTGATCCTGCCGTCTGGGTGCACACATGTCATCAAGAGTTTTATGATCACCTATTAGCCAAACTGTTGCTGCAGTTACTCATTGTTGTGAGCCCTCAGTGGGCCCACAATGCTCTTTCTTCTCCAGGACAGGAAATACTTATCTTTATGTCAGTAAGCTAATCGCTCAACATTGCATCGTGAATTTTCATGTCTGCCAAACGTGCCTGACTCTGTTACATAAAGTTGAAATACAACACCGACTAATCAGACTACTTTCCCCATAATTTCAAAGGGATTTTTTAAAAATATAATTTCAATTTAAGTTGGGTTGTGTGATGTAGTCATCAGGGAGCTCTCAGTTTCAGGGAGGATTCCTGATGGGAAAGCTAAGCTAACTGCTAGAAGGCCACCAGAGTGGATTTTTTACTGAGTAAAACAACTCAAAGCAAAACAAATTTGTTGCTTTGTATTAGACTTGTTTGATAGCTTATATACAACTTTCTCCAATGAAAAACATACGTGTTGCAAAACGGTCCACAGTCACTTTTGCAATGTGATGCAACCTAAAATCCACAATACTACATTTGCATGAAGGCAGCTAATTGAGATATTTCAATAGCATTTCAATCCTCTCAAATCAATTCAATTCAAATTTATTTGTATAGCACCTTACAAACAACAAGCGTTGACCGAAGTGCTTAACATCGATAAAACAGATAAAATAGGTAAACAGGAAGAAGAAGAAAACAGAATCATATTAACAAGCCAAAGGTAAAACTGGACTTTACTGGTATTTGAAGGCCGAGGAAAAAAAGGTGGGTTTTTAGTCTAGATTTAAACTGATCCACAGTCTGTGAGGATCTGATGGACAGAGGTGGGCCGTTCCACAACCTCGGCGCCACCACAGAAAAGGCTTGACCACCTCTGGTTTTTAGCTGAGATTTTGGAACAGTCAGCAGGAGCTGGTCAGCTGACCGCAGTGCTCTTGACAGGGTGTAGGGGTTCAGTAAGATGGGTCCATATAGTGCAAACATCTGTATGTATATCGTGAATTGACAAAAAAGAAACTTGACTCGAAAATGTGCTTTTTTTAAATCTTATAATTATTTGGGTTACTCAGTGAGGACTACTATGGATTCTCTCAACTAAGAGGAGTGTAGAGACTGTTGTATACTGCAGGTAAGGCACTTTGTAAACTCTTCAAGCAACCCAGCTGCCTGCCAGGTCATAACAGGGCTAACCAAAATGACCTAATATGCATTATGCAAAAACAATCAATGCTGTAACCCTCCACACAATTTATGTAAACCTCAAATAATTATTATTTAAAATAATTTCAAATGAATTATTTTTTCATTTATTCTAAGTTATTTGTTATAAATCATGCTTATTCTGATATGTGTGTGAATGTGAGTGCATGTCCGTCTGGTTAAAATGACATGTTATTAGACGTACACACGTGTGCATTCATCTCAAAACACAACATCACAAATAGAAGCGTCTGCGTCGGTCGTGATGAAAACACTAACCATAAAAACGTCCACCAATCCTTGCATTTCTATTGGTTGCCAGGAGGTTTGAAAATCTTAACTGCTGCCGCTCTGTCAGGGTTCGTTGGATTTGATTAATGTCAGGAAATAAACAAATGTCGATACGTCATTAAACGTATAAAACTTTAAAATAGGGTCTGGTTGTGTACCCGTCTGACGTACCAAAATGAAAAAAATGACGTTTTCCAAATATAATTGTAATCATTAATGTTTCTGCTTTCTATATTATCGTTTCTCACGTCAGTGCACCGGGCGGAGTTGTATCATAAAACCAACGCTTCCCTAGCAAAACGGCATCCTATATGACTTTTTGATTGGTCTGCCGTGCTCAAATTGTAGCCAATAGGAATGAGGCGCAGGAGATTTAGATCCTCAGCTGAAACACTTTTGTTTGCGCTCTCTTGTACAAAGCCGGAGTATTAAAGGTGGGCTGTTTACTTCAAATACAAGCGCCTTTTCCTTTCTCCAAACCATAAGCCGGACTACACAAAAAGCACAGATACGACAAGGTAAGATAGAACAATAATTCGAAGGTTGTATTCAGAGCACGGACCGGGGTTTGCGTGAGGAAACCCCACCCGGTGCAACGTTAACCGTAACTAATCCGTTTGAGCTTTTTAATAAGCAGTTACATTAGCTAAAAATATTGCAAGTATGCCCTTTAATTTTAATTTCTAAGCATTTGCGTCTTCTTTGTGCGTCTTTTTTTTGCTCTTACTTGAAACAGGTCACGTTGCAGCGGCTTGAGTTGTTAGTGGAAGGAGCCAGCAATGCCTTTTACGAGGGGAAAGAAACCAACAGCCTCCACTTGCAGCAAAATACCCAAACTGAATGCTGCAGCGACTGAAAACCAGGTAAATTAGAGCATAAAGTGTTTCTGAACGTTGCTATGGCCGTTTAAATAACAAACTGTGCAGCCGTCGATCATTGCATGTAAAGCATTAACTTTGTTACTCTGCATCACTGCAAGAAGTCTTTCTTTTTTTCCCAGTGTATTCACATAATAAGCACGTGGTTTGTGGCTAATAGCTTGTGTTTGCTTTTCTTTTTCTTGTTTGTGTGTGTTTTTTAGGAGGAAGGGCCACAGGTGAAGAGGTCCTCGTCTCCTCCTCATGGAGCTCCAAAGAAGAGGACTGCTTTTATTGACCTCACCAATGTAAGTCCTGTTTGACCGGATGTTGTGAACAGCACACGAACTCAGGATCAAGTCTCAATGAACGAAATCCCTCTTTTATTTGCAAAATCAAGCTGAGATTTATTTGCTGGACTATTTAAGCCTCAGCTGGGTCAGGTTGGGATCTTTTAGTTGAGATTATTACAGATTGAGCTTCACATTTTTTATTTTTTTGACAATATTATGATTTATAATAGACCAAGAAATATTTTTTTTCCTTTTTAAAGTGATTTCTCTATAACATAAAAGGAAATCATTCAGATTTGTGTTACTGATGCTGCCTATTGATCAATAATCATCATGGGTAGCGTAAAAAAATCTGTTTCTCTTAACTATCCTTGCTGCTTGTAATGCGCTTTAAAAGGAAACAAGCTGGAATTAATAGGTTTACAAGGTTTTTCCCTCTTACGTGTTAATTGTAGGAATCCTATTTAAGTAAAATGAAAATTTCGGACATTTTTGATTGATTCATAATACTGATTTTGTTATGCATTGTGTGTCCTGCTCCAGCACACCTAACTTAAATCAATGAGTCATTGTGCAGAATTTCATAAGCTATTGGATCCATTTAATACGATACAGGTGTGTTCAAGCAGAAAAACACTGAATATCTGAAGGATGGCGGCTCTTGAGGACTGACTTTGGACAGCCTTGCTGTTGCTCAACTCACGTGCATGTAACTGCACCGCTTATGAAGTGCAGTTTACCCTTGATGACATTTAGCGTGCATTCTCACTGGTGAATTGAACCTCATGAGGTTAGCTGGCTGTGTGAAAGCGGATCATCCAGTAAACTAAAGAGGAAATGTAGGATGTGCCGTAGCACATCAGTTTAGATGGTCGATAGGGCTGGGACATGAACCAAATTTCATATCTCAATATTTCTTTTACTTGAATCATGATATACGATATATATCTCAATTTTTTTCTGGTTAAGTAACCAGAGTTCTAATTCATAACCTTGAGTATTAAATGCACTTTTATTAAGGATCAACAGCACATGTGCATTTGAATAATTAACTTAAATTAATGTATATTGAAATAATGAAAAATGCTATTCAATGACCATGACACAGAAGCAGTTGTGCAAAATCCAAAAAATAGATATTTTTAACTCAAAACTAGTTTAACTGTTTTACATTGTCCAGGCCAAAGCTGCCCTTTGTCACCGATTCTGTTCATAACATTTATGGACAGAATTTCTAGGTGCAGCCGAGGTGTTGAGGGGATC
>JBBBVU010000005.1:20788486-20800906 GCA_037177055.1 Atherinosoma microstoma
TGTGGCCGGGGAGAGGGAAGTCTGGGCTTCCCTGCTCAAGCTGCTGCCCCCGCGACCCGACCCCGGATAAGCGGAAGTGGCGGGTATGGTACGGACATTGTCCAGGCGGTTTGGTCTGCTTGAATAAAGTACAGTCTGAAACCAAACTAAATCAAATGAAAGGGCAAAAGTTTTAAATTCCCCTCCCAGTTGATATGAGTCCCCAGGAAAGTGTTCCTGAAATCATACTTTTTTTTGTGCCACTTCCTGGATTGGGAAAAGCTCAAATGCATCATTGAACTCTTGCCAAACAGAGTGATGCTTATGCTGCAATAATGTCGAAAATCTATTGTCTTAACACAGAACCGATGGGACTGCCTCTCATTGAGCCTCAGGTTCTGGAGATATATTCTTCTAGACCAGTCTAATACGACAGAAAATGTTTTATTAAGAAATCTGCCAAACATAAGCATTTAAAATTGATGAGGAAAAAAAGACAAGTTAATTAAATCGGCTTTGAAAACGTAAGCAGTGCTCTGTTCTGAGACACAATGTCTGCTGATGACCTCTTGATAAATGATCTCCGATCTACTAAAATGAGTATTTCTATGAAGGAACAGAGGAGCTCGTCATAACCAAGCCAAACTCTGGATATTTAAAATCCCACTCAGGAGAGTTTAAAGCTTTTGGTCACTTTCCATCTTTGGACGAAGTTATCAAACATTGTTACATTGTGCAACTCACAATTTCATGGCCCGTTTGTCAGCACACCGAGGGGGGTGGGGACTCGGTCCAGCAGTCGCAGCGGTGCATCTGTTCATCCTGGGAACGGTGGAATAGTCAAGAAAAATGACCCTTGTCTTTTCAAGCTCTTTCCCCTTCACCGTGTTGGAAAATGTCATGGAGGTGAAGGAAGGGTGGCGGGAGGACTCTGAGGGGAAGAGATGACCACGCTGCAGTGATCTCTTGAGCTTAATAGTTTTTGCTCATTTATTTGCTTTAGTTTTCTAAAGGTTTATTTAAGACTGACAGTACACATAGATAAACATACAAGACGGAAATGTGCCAGAACAGACAATACAATCACGTGTCATAGAAATAAGAGACGTAAAACACGGGGCGTAACTATAAATATTGGACTGACTGGTAAGTAAAAATGTGTATCCCCTTTTCTCTGACATTGTGTTCCACTGATGTGCAACACTTGTAGAAAAAGCAGCTTGTCCAGATTTGCTTCCTCTACACAGCAGTATGTATATTTAATCAGATTGCTCCAACTTCATAGCTTGTCAGGACAAAGACAGTGATGATGATGTTGTCCGGGGTTTCTGTCATGGACTTTAAGGGTTTGTTTATACGGAGAATAGATGGGAATAAGAGAAGTGGTACTAGCTTGAGACCGTGTTAGCAAGCAGTATGTGATGTGGGAGAAAATCATCGTACGTGTTAGCATCCGGGTGGACGTGCAGATACGTATGCATGTGAAGTTAGACTGAACTTCACTTGCTAAAGAACTTTTTTTAGTTTTTCTTTTTTGTTTGTTTAAACCTTGAATGATGACATACTTTATCAGTCAGCACTCTAAGGTACTTAAACTCAGACACCACCTTCAGTTTTTCCTCCGTCAACAAATCCATCAGGCGCTTTGTTTTAGTTGTAAGCAGTTTTTTTTTTTAAACCATGTGGTAACGTGTCACTATCTATCTGCCAGACTTTACGCTTAGCGGTGTTTTAGTTGTATTGTAGGTATTATATTCATATTTTCTGATGACGTTACCCAATTTAGAGCAATTTTATTATCAAGCTCCGTGTTTTATAAAAAAAAAGTTACCTGACATTAAAGGAAAATAAGTGTTGTTAAACAATTAGCTGTAAATGAATCGAATCGAAAAAAATCGAAATCGAATCGAAATGGACTATAGTGAATCGAATCGATTCAGGGAATTAGTGATGATACCCAGCCCTAGAGCTCAGCAGCGTTTGGACCATCAAGTCACTTTCTTAAAATATGCAAATATAGGGACTACTTATTATTGCAGTGTAGTGAGAGGTTGGTGTATGTGTATTACACAGGTAATGTCTCGATGAAGGCGTGTGCCGATATTAATAAAATAAGTGTTTAAGCTCTTTTCCTTTTTGAATTTCACCTACTTTTATCACGGATGCTGCTCGGGTACTTCCAGGTCATTTGACTCTGTTTTACTTGGGAACTTTCCTAACAGAGGAAGGACTCATCGACTGTGTGGTGAGTTTGTCAAACTAGCAGGTGAAAAATGACACAGCTCTGTGACAACTGCACTACAAGATGGACTGACAGCCCAAGCTCTTTGCATTTCTGTGATTAGACAGCTAGATGGCAGCTTCTGCTCTTCTTTAACAGCCTTCCTGGAGCTCTCTGAGTCCTTAAACGCCCGAACAGAAAATCAGTATAAATCTTCTCCATTAAACTCTTTGATCTGGTACAACACAGTTCTCTGTCAACATTTTTTCCTAAGAAAAATGTCATGTGAAAGCATGCTGATGTGAAAATCAAGAAGTGTGTTTTTATGAGAGCTGGGTTTTTCCACCGTGGCCTCGCCTGCAGCCAGCTCCTGCAGCGGAGCCCATTATGGCTCTTTGGATGGTTTCTGAGAGGGGAATTTACAACACGCACTGTATTTTAATATCTTCCTCCCAACTTATCTTCCCAGGCTCATAAGGTTCAGCTCAGCCTTCCAGGGAGGAAGAAGGAATTGGGGAAGAAGGCGCTTAAAAAAACAACCTCTACCTCGGTGCCGGCAAAGAATCAAGCCAACCTAAAAAAGTAAACAACTTTAAACACTTTTGTATATTCCCAGATTTTATTTCTTCTTAACTCCCAGACACTCACCTTCTGCAGGTCGTCGTCCGTGAGCTCAGAGGGGACGACGGCTGAGAAGGAAAAGGGTGATGCGGAGGTGAAGGAAGAGGAGCCACAGGAGGATGTTGCAGCTCCAGTAGAAAAGCTGGAGAATGCTTCGTCCCCTGTTGAACGGGAACTGCCAGCACATCTTCGGAGACAACCAGTGAGGAAATCAACCCCCCCCCCCCATTAAAAACTCTGTAAATGTTATAAATTGAGACTAATTTCTGTTCTCTTACTCCCTGCCTCGTCCATGTAGATCCCAAAGGAGTTTGACATCGACTCTGACAACTCTGAGGACCTTTACATGTGTCCAGAGTACGCAAAGGATATCTTTGACTACCTTAAACAGAGAGAGGTGAGCCAAACTAAGAAGCTTTCATCACTCCGAACGCTTTTTCAAGGGTTTCTGTAGCTTTTATCCCCACACGGCTTCTAACACGGCCTCATGGCTGGCTAATACAAAGTATGGGTGATCTGATTTTAATCCGGTCTCTGCACCGGATCCTTTCCTGCAGGAGAAGTTCGTCCTCTCTGACTACATGCCCCTGCAGCCAAGCCTAAACCCAGAGATGAGGGCCATCTTGGTCGACTGGCTGGTTGAGGTGCAGGTAAGTGCTTTCACAACATTTGAGGTGGTTTATTTTTTTAAATCTGAGGAAGAACAGTGGCTAATTAAGCCTCTAGGGGGGGTTGTGTTGAGGCAAGATGGCCTCTGGCATTGCTGCAAACGAAGAAAAGTTGTGCTGGTTTCTGTCCAGAATTTCTGAGCTCCGTCTGTTTATACCCCACATGATTGCCTGTTTGTTTGTTTGTTTGTGTAGGAGAACTTCGAGCTGTACCACGAGACCCTCTACCTGGCGGTAAAGATGACAGATCACTACCTGTCAAAAGCCCCCATCCACAGGGAGATGCTGCAGCTTGTTGGCTCCACCACCATGCTCATAGCCTCCAAATTTGAGGTGAGGTGAGGACAACATTCAGCATTAAACTGCACTCTACTTCCTCTTTAACTAGTGTTTCTTTTGTCTCTGTGTGTGTGTGTGTGTGTGTGTGTGTGTGTGTGTGTGTGTGTGTGTGTCCCGATGATCCTCCAGGAGCGCAGACCACCTTGTGTTGAGGATTTTCTTTATATTTGCGATGATGCGTACAAGCAGGAGGAGCTCATCTCCATGGAAGCCAGCATCCTGCAGACACTGTCTTTTGACATCAACATCCCCATCCCGTATCGGTTCCTCAGACGCTATGCCAAGGTGTGTGTGTGTCTGTGTGTGTGCACGTACGTGTGACATGGACAGTTCAGTTTATTGCACCGCTTCAGCTGCAGGGCCTCCTGTTTTTATGTGTGCTTTGCTCATGCGAGTGTTTTCCTTTGCCGTCTCTGCAGTGTGTGAGTGCCAGCATGGACACGCTGACTCTAGCTCGTTATTACTGCGAGTTGAGTCTCATGGAGATGGACCTGATGCCGGTGAGAGGCTCGCTGCTGGCCTCGGCCTGTCTGCTAATGGCTCTGGTCACCAAAGATCTGGGAGGATGGGTAGGTTCCCCCGTCACACAGAGCTCTGCTGCTAGAATTTAAGAACACTCCCTCACTGTGCTGCTGTCCCTAGTCTTTACCTCCTTCCGCTGAACCAAACCATACACACAAAACTTTTCTGTACGGGTCATTTTAATGTCACTTGTCCCCTTAGAACAACTCTAGTGATATGCAGCGATTCTCCCTTCTGAGTTCTGACCTTTTTTAGAGACGAGTTATTTCTGTCTTGATGGGAGCACTCTCTGCCAGGATGGCAGTCCCTCCATCAGTGAGACATGAGGGGTGGGTTCAAGTATGAAAATGAAGTCAATCATGTTGCCTTCAGTCACCAACAAAACACTTCTGCCCGAGCCTGTTTTATAAAGTACAAACTAAAGCTGGAAACACAGTTTAACCAGAACCAAAGTGGGTCGGCTTTAGTGAGTGGAGGTAAAAATAAACAACTAGGAAAGTTGATGGATAAGTTGTCAGGTTCCATTAAAACAAACAGTTTCCCAAAATAAACAATATATTCAGACGACTGAGTGAGTTTCATTAGACAGAAGGACGTAAAGATGAGTTTGTAACAATCTAGCGATCAATTTATGGTTTGATGGATAAATGATTCCAGAGTTTGATTTTAATAATTTAATCATCTGAACCTTTTCATCGCATGTTCAGTAGTCATCCCACCATCTTCATTTGTGGAAGTCTCGGGTGGAGGAGATACTTCTTGGTCGGCTTCTTTGGTTGTAGCTGTTGCAGTGGCTGTCCAGTAGCTCTAAAGATGGACATGTAACACCACATCAAGCTCCACTTTTTCCCACCAAGTTTTATTTATTTATTTATTTATTTTCTTTACTGTCTCAGTATTTCTTCTTCATTTTCTGAAGTTTATTGACGATTTGGTCTGTTTTTTTAAATTTTTTAAATTTAAATTTTTTAAACTTTAATATAGAATTTATGAAGATTAACAGCCAGTATTGTAAACATTGTAAACAATGTTTGCTCTGGCATTCCATCTTTTCTTTTCCTACTTTGGGGAAACATAAGTAGGCTAATACAGCGGCCTGATGTTTGAATCACAATACATTTTTTCTGTGTTAATACACTTGCCGGTTTAAAATTTGGTTTGGGAACTGTACACGCTCCCACCTGCTCCTGTCCCACGTGCCACAACAGCTCTTATCTATAATACTTCCACACTCTTATCAAACACTGCAATGTATCAAACAAATTTGGAAAATGTAAGTTCTAGTGCTCTAGAAAAATCATAGAAATTGTGTTATGTGCAAAAATTTGTGGTACAGCTATGCCACCTGTTGTCTTTCCTGCATCGTCTCTTTACTTGACTTAAATGTAGGAATTTTACAGTGAATTAGAAGTCTTTGTAGACGGAAAGCTGCCGTTTTCACCTTAAGAACGTTAAGAACTACAATTTAAAGCCATGTAATTTTCACTTAAAACATCTCTTTAGTGCATGTTTGAACCTCCCTTCTATTACTTTTTGCATATCTGTGTTTATTGGTTTACACGAGATTCAGCCTACTTTATAAATGCTGCTTTAAAACAGTGTTTGTGAAAGCTGTTGGCAACTCTGACGAGTTCTGAAACAGCAAACAGCCTTTATGAATAGTCCAGCAAACGGTATTTCTGTACTATTTCAAGCGGGATCTATAAACACCAGGTGGTGAAATGAAACACCTGCGACTGTTTGTAAATATATCTGCAGACGCGGTTTATAAACCCCATTTACACAGTGATTGTCCGAGCTGCTCTGTGTTATCTGTCACACAGCGTTTGTAAATGCTTCTGGTGCTGTGTGCAACATATGGCACAGAGAGCCCTGCTTCTCAGACTGAACACAGACACAAATCATCAGATAATCATCCTTTTGCTTCCAAACTGGGATGAAGCCTCTTCATTGTTCTCTTGATGGTTGTCTGGTTAGCAGCAGCAGCAGTTTTCCATCTCTCCTCGGCTGGAAACGATGTGGCTTCTCTTGTTTACTGTCTTCTCAACATGTTTTAGTTCAACTTCATAGAAGCCAAAGTGTTTCCACGTTTTCTGTTAATGTAGAAGGTGCCGGTTAGATTTCCCGCTCTGCCATCTTGTCCTCTGACTCAATTCTGAATCAATTCAGAATCTCCCTCTAGCTCATCTTGATGTATCTACAATTTGTCATCCACCGCAAGTTTATACTGAAATAATCTGACAGTTAGACTTTTTAAAGCCATGCCGGCATGGCATCTACATTTTCCTCCCAGTTTTTCTTTGTCAGCAGGGCGGTGAGCTTCAGACTGCGTGCAACTTCTCCTCATTGTTGCCAACTTGGATTTGTTTGCACACTGAAGCAAAGAGGGTGAAAAGGGATGAATATATGAATAAGTATAAAGAAATAAACAACCTAGCCTATACTGTAGGGATGTGTAGTGTTGCACCCTACACCAAGAGCCCAAGCTCTTTATTTTCCTCCTTCAACTGCTCTTAACAGGCAGTTTTACCAGCTCTTCATGTGAACTAATATTCTCCTTTTACATGAAAGCTCCCCATCACATTTTATAACTGGTAAATGTGTGGAATTAACAGGGTTTATTGTTTGCTGTATTTTATTTTAACTGGTTTATCTTAATTGCCGTTTCAGGCTCCTTGTGCTGTTGTTTTTTTTTTTGTTTTTTTTTTATAAGAATAGTTTTAGTAGGCATTGGGTTCATGAAAGTACTGTATGTGGAAAGAGGCCGAAGAGAAGTACAAAACAGGAATTGCGGACACTCGTTGACACATTGTACTACTAAGTAGTGTTCAGTGTTTGTGTTTATCATGATACTGCTTATCAATATAATTATTACAGCCATTCTGTCTGAAAATACTGGTGTATAAAGATTTTTGTGCTATATTCTCTAGTCCCAGTTAATTTTATTAAATTAATTTAATTTAAGATTTGGTTGTACAGTGCCAATTCACAATAGTTGTCTCATCAAAGGGCACTTTAACCAGTCCAATTCAATCCACTTCATTGAGGTCCACTTATAATCCAATTAAAACAATTGATCCATATTAGCCCATTTAATAACGCTGTTCATACAAGCAGACAAAGATGTTAATGACATTAATGTCATATCCTGTATTTAAACATGGATAATAAAGAGTTAAGGGGAAAAAATGGAGGGAAGTGCCCCCCAGTAGCAGAAGCAATAGCTAAGTTTCACCAAGCCAGACCAAACTATAAGCTTTACCAAAAAAAAGGAAATTTTTTTGCCTCAAGAAGGGAGGGGGTCTGCTTATGGAACCAACTCCCAGTTTAGGAGTTGGTTCCATAAAAGAGGAGCAAGATAACTGAAGGCTCTGCTTCCTGTTTTACTTTTAGAAAGCCTGGGAACAAGTAAACCTGCAGTCTGAGAGCAAAATGCTCTGCTGGCAAAATATGGAACAGAGAGTTTTTAAGATCAAACGGAGCTTGGTCACTGAACTTTCTATGTGAGGAATTAAATTTTCTTCTAGATTTAACAGGAAGCCAATGAAGAAAAGCTAGAACTGGGAAATTGTCTCTGCAGCATTTTGGATCATTAGACGCTGAATACATTGAAACTTCTTCTGTTGGGTGGCTCAGCAGTGAAACTGTTTGAGTTGGCCGTTTATTGGCTGTTTATTAAAGCTAACATGCTCTTTTATATAACTCTCAGTGACGCACCCCCTATTGACGGCTAATTCGGCGTCCATCTTGGATCCTACCTGTAGTGTGAGCTCTCTCTTTTCTCGACTCTTGTCTAATCTCCTGCTCTTTTTTTTTGGCTCTCCTTAGTTTCCTCTCTTCCTCCGATAAAGTCTTCAAACATTTCTTTGCTGAATCCGCTGTCGTGCGTTCAAAGCGAAACTCAGCAGGCGGCGTCCCGGATGTAAAAGTTCTCTAGTGCGGTTTATCAGCGGCGGGGCGGTGCTAGAAATGCACATATTAGATGTCACTGTGCCATCAAACGAGTCCGGAAAGCTGAGTTTTAAGGTCGAAAAGTTATATAGTGGACCTTTAAATGTCTCGGGGTCCAGCCTGCAGCTCTGATTAGTTATCTTTTAATGTACAGTCCACTTTAAACTGAAATATACTGAGTGAGGTTCTGGTCGATGCATTGTAAAAGGCAGACTTATAAATCCCAAGGTCTGTATCTTTGTCTTTTTAAGGTCTCTGTGTGGGCAGCAAATTCCCATCTTGTTCCTCTTTTTTCCCCGCAGTGTCCCATCCTGCAATTCCACACCGGCTATCAGATATCAGACTTGGCGCCCGTCGTCAGACAGCTCTATCAGATGCTTTTAGCACCTGCCGACGATAAACTGAAAGCCGTCAGGAACAAATACTCTCATAAGTAAGTCTTGTATTAAAACCTGATGTGATTTACGTACATTAGACTCACACATTCTGAAGCTATTCGGTATTAATACAACATTTAATATATTTCAGGGTGTTTTTTGAAGTGACGTCTCTACCGTTGGTTGACATGGACATTTTGGAGAATGCTTTAGCCTCTCAGTGAAGACTTCGGCCCTATAACTGATAAAATTCTTCCATAAAACGAAGTCTGTAAATACTTTGCTTGTAAATATGTTTAATATTTATGTGTAGTTTAGTTTGTCTTCCAAGAAATTTGGAAATAAAAACCTAATTCATGTTCCTAGGAGTTCTTTAATTTGGGCATTTATTCATTTTTATTTTTTTTTAGTGTTACATTTATGTATACTTATGTTGGCCTTTATTTTTTTATATTTTTATATGAGAAAAATCTTAATTCATTAGTATGTTATAAGTCCCCTCTGTGTGTGTTCAGTGCAGAAATGAAAATGTTTTAAAAGGAAAGTTGGTAAATGCTTATTTTTACTGATGAATTATGACCCTGCCCTGAAGTTTTCTAGGTTGTCATACATTGTCAAAGTTAACAGCTACGCATGTGCGTATTTTCATAAGTTGTACAGTGTTTATCATGTTAATATCACCAAGTAATTATTTGTATAAAAGATGACGTTATGATGCTGCGCTGATTTTTTTTAAATGGCTCTCATGCGTGCTCTTAAAATAATAAAAGTGTTTTTTATGTTTGATAAAATGGGTTCTTATTTAATTTGAAAGGGGTTTCATTCAAGGTCCTGCAAAATACAACCTCAATGAAATTAGTGCAGGATGCAGTTGTGTCTTCTGCCACTAGAGGTCAGTAGTGCACTATGTGGTCTGTTTTGCCAGAAACGTCCCCGTTTAAGTTGGCACTTTGATGCTGAAACCGGCAGCTGTTTTTGAGGAAGATTTTTTATTTTATTTTAGCCCCACCCATTAAAATATTTTAATTATTATATGCCTGTCTGCAGTAGCTTCAATATTTCAGTGGCTCAGACGGTGACTCCTGTTGTGGTTCTGACTTAATCTAATGACAGGATAAAACCAGATGAGGGTTAGGAGTCGTGAAAATACAAAAGTGATTTATTTTATTTTTTTTACTACTAACAATCTGCTCCTTTTTAGCTGCTGAAGTTGCCTTGCTTTGACATCAGTTTAATATTAAATAGCAACGACATATTTAATATCCAGGTTCAAGCTCCTGTTTTAATTTTCTATGAAAGGTGAAGAATTGAACACAATCGGTGCAGTTTGTGGCTGGAGCCATGCACATTGTAATTATTGACATTAAGTCTGGGTCCCGGTCTTGGAACCAGGCTTTGATCACTTAAATTCCCCCTTGTAATTGGACAGCTTCTCCATTCTTTGTTCCAGACACCTCAGACAGTGATCATCAGTGCAGCGGTTGATCTTATCTCCAGAGATTTGAACAGATCGAAAGGTTGACCGCTCTGATTCGGAAAGAAAGAAGAGAAGGAAAATAAATAGATAAATAAAAACCTGGCTGCATTGCCTCATTCTGCAGAGACTTTAGGTGGTTAAGTGACAGCCTGCAGCAAGGGATGAAGCAGAGGTGTGGAAATTGATTTTGTGTCATCAGTCTGTGGAAAGTCATTTTAACTCCAGCTAAACCCCACGTTTGTAAAAATTCTCTTAACATGCTTAAAACCCGTTTAGCTTAGTTTCATTAACAAATAACCATTTTGTATAATTTAACCACCTCATTATCTGCTGGATTATCTGCTCATGGCTGCTTCTGGTTGCCAGACAAGTCGGCCTCTGCTCTGAATGAAAATGCTGAGTCAGTGAAGTCACCACTACCATCACAGTCGTCAGTCTGAATGACTCTTTGATGGTAGTAGTGGGAAAACATAGTTGTATCCAATAAAAGATCATCTCAGACATGGCACACGTGCAGCATTATAGATTTCTGCCAATTCCATTCAGTGGTCGTCAGTTCACGCAAACAGATGCTTCATTGCATCTTTTCCTGAAGACTTCTGAGCCCACTTTCACTTTGTTATTTGCTGGATCAATTAAAGTGAGTGATTATCCACATTGTATGTGCTGGTGTATCTGAGTGTGCATTCATTCCCTTAGTTCGTTCAGAGCTGCAGATCCCAATAACTCAGCCTGATTAAAGTGTGCGAGTGCACACAGCGGCCATTCGGCCGAGCAGATAAGCATCTAAACTGGAGCTGCCATAACTGCATATGAGCTATTGATCAGCTCCAGGCTGGGGAATGGGCTTTTTTCCCCCTTTACTCGGCATCTGTACATTCAGAAGGAGCTGACTGAGCTGGCAGCTTCACAGACAGAAGTTTTTACTTCTGAGCTGTAAATGCTGTTAAAGATTTCTGTTTCGATGAACTGGAACGAACGAGAACAATTATATTTTCATGGGATTTTCTGTTTTTTCTCATCCACACATTATCAGAAACTTTTTCAGTGATCTAAGTCTTGGACAGAGCAGGTTGGTCAAATAGCCAAAATGTCCACATCTGAAAATGATCCTGTAATTTTCATTATTTCCCTTCCTCATTTGGTTATTGCCTTATTCTTTCTGTTTAATGATTGATTAGTGAGATCTTCGTCTGTAAAGACCTACGAGAGTCTTTTGTTATAAATCGTAAATTGGCCCAGCTCAGCCAATTATACGAATGTTTAGAGAGACTCTGGCTGCAAGCTCATTGTGATTGAGTTATTCAGCAAATGGGAGCTGCTCAGCTAAGGTTTTTTTGTTTGTTTTTTTCTTTGTCCAGACTGCATTTCAGCTGCTGCCATCAGGCAGAATTATCTGCAATCAGCTGTGGAATATCTCCAGTTAAATCCGATAGAGAAAGTTCAAATGAAAGGGGCTTTTTGCTAGATCAGGGATAGGAAGCTACATTTACATCTGAGCTGTATTTCAAGTGATATAACAAAAATATTGCATTTAGAGTTAAGAATTTACAGCTATGTTAAACATAGTCTCTATTTACACAGGTACGTTCACTGCTATGACAAATTTATGGTCCAGTGTGACGGATGTCATCTCTGCCATACAATAATTTTTTTACATTTTCTTTTTTATTAGGAGATAATGCACATTAGAACAGAACTCAGTTTCAAACCCACACGGTATCACATCATCCCTGCTTTACAAACAATAATAATACATACACATTGACATTAAAAAGAAAAAACAAAACTACACTATGTTTTGTGGTGTGCCAAGAAAAAGACCTGTAATCTATCTCTTAGGGATGTTTTACCTGATTGCGGACCACAGGAACGTGATCGTGCAAACAAAATGATACACAATTCAAAGAAAATGATATATCTGAAAAATGAATGAATAAACAAAAACAAACAAGAAGAAAATAAACAAAATAATAACAGTAACAAGGCAGGGCAAGTTTATTTGTATAGCACATTTCACGTACAGGACAATTCAAGGTGCTTTACATACAAACATTACAACGGGGTGCAGAAGGAGCATTGAGAAGAATTAAAAACAAAAGTATAATCACAAAAATAAACAACAAAAATAAATAAAGAAACCCTCAGAGAAAATATCACTTTATCTTAAATGGCTGAAAATATAAAGTTTTAACCCTGATTTAAAACTGCTGAGAGTCTCAGCAGACCTGCAGGTTTCTGGGAGTTTGTTCCACATGTGAGGAG